>UZAN01046512.1:0-12071 GCA_900618425.1 Echinostoma caproni
AGACGTCTGACATCTTTAAGAGAGATCAACACCCGTGAACAGCAAGTCGGATTCCGGTCTGGCTATGGATGTATTGATCAAATTTTTACGTTGAGTCAGATCGTTGAACTGCGTCACACCCACCGCCGACCAACGATCGTATTGTTCCTTGACCTAAAACGAGCCTTCGACTCAGTTTACCGCGAATCTCTGATGGGTTCCCTTGTTCAAAAAGGAATGCCCCGGAAGTGCTTTGACTTATTTAGGTCACTGCGCTCACATAACTCCGGTCTATGAGGATTTACAACGAACTAGGTATGCCGTTCGTCAACAGAGGCGGCGTTCGTCAAGGGTGCTCTATTTCACCGTTCCTGTTCAATTTCGTCGTAGACGAAATACTGGAGAACGCACTAAGTGGTTTCCAAAACCTAGGTATTGTATGGGCGGCTGGAGAAAAGCGGTGCTATTTGGAGTACGCCGATGACAGCTGTCTGTTCGAATGTACGCAGGATGCACACAACGCACTTGATAGACTAGTAAGTGCGGTTGCCAAATTCGGTATGTGCTTTGCACCTTAAAAGTGTAAAGTTATGCTAAAGGACTGGGTTTCTACTACTCCCGCTCTGAAACTCAACGGCCAGGAATTAAATATAGCGGATCACTTTTCATACTTAGGCACTTGAGTGACCAATGACGGAAGGGCAGCGAAGGAGGTTGCCGCTCGCATTTCCAAGAGTCGAGCAGCAGAAGCAGGACTAAAAAACGTTTTCAGTGGACGTGATGTTTCACTAAAGTTGAAAGGTTGCGTTTATTGTTCTAGCGTTTGTTCAGTTCTGCTTTATGGTTGTAAGACCTTGACTTTGTGAGTAGAAGATATCCATTGACTAAAAGTGTTCGATTATCGATGTTTCCGTAGTTTAGCCCAGGTTGGATGGAGCGAACTGGTTAGTAATTCAGAGGTAAGCCGTCGTGTGTTTGGGAGTCTATCGGGTATAAACCTGTTAGCTCACCGAACATAGATTACTAGGCTTCGCTGGCTAGGGCACGTATTGCGTATGTCCAGTCATCGCCTGCCGCATCGGACTTTATTCACTGTAACTAATCCGGGCTGGAGGAAACCACGTGGAGGTCAACAGATGACGTGGAGACGAGTCATGAAGAAATGCAAAGAGCTGTTAGGTAGACTGGGTGTCACGCGCCTTCCAGGTTGGGGTCTGAAAGACCCAGCGACTGGTCGGTTGGAAACATGGAAGGACATGGGAGCGAACGGATAGTTGTGGCGTTCTTGTTGTCATTTCTTATCAGGCTAGAATGCTTGAAACGGTATGTATGCATACTTCGATTGCGTACTCTGTGCGTTGACCATAGTGGCTCACCTTCTTCTCTATTCCTCAAAGTAGTTATAATCCCTGTCCACCTTGAATTTTACCACTAACCTTGTATGCAATGCGAGTTTGACATAGAGTTTTACTTCACTGTATGTCGCTGTAAGATGATGAAGCCGGTGATAGGTTTAAAAGTAACGTTGATTAAACTTATTCCTCTGCGGTTTTCACCAGCGGATCTGTGGTCTTTCCCGTAATTCAGTAAGATGACCGATGTACACCATCCCAAGTTGAGCCCAGGAGTTCCGTCAACTCCAAACACAAGACTGAGCTTGCGTCCTTAAAAACGGATGGGGTCAATCTGTCCGGGTCGGAAGCCTCAAACCTTTCGCGCGAGCCCCTCGATTGGCTGCACTACACTTACATTCTCTCCTTCACATTGTTGAAATTTAAACATCATGCGTCGTTGTTACTCAAGGGATCAAATTATTTGCGTCAAACGTGCCGGGACATCTGTTGATGGTTCATCGGTTTGTGCGACTCCAGTTTCTCACTGTCCAGGTTGGACCAAAAAGTGCAAGCGTTCAGGATTGCAGGTTGCCGTTAATTGCACCCTTTTGGCCAAGATGACTGTTCCATCATTTTTCATCATTAACACTCGGTCCCATTTTCCGAAGATGTCGGATTTGACTAGTGTCCTCTGATCTAGGATTTATACAAACCAGTGTGCAGTCTGTGTACAAGAATCCTAGTTGAATGGGGATATAGATTATTTTCTAGTGTTTATAGACGGGTTACAATTTTACCGACAGAATCGTGGAACCGAAGGAAAAAAACTGGATAGGGTGTTGTGACAAAAGTCAACGTCTCCGGGTGCGGCAAGTCCCATATTATTTTTCAACACTGCTCAAAAGGTATTGAGTGCCTAACCGTGCAGTATCACAATAATTTCTCGTTTTATTCACACAATATTGACTAGCTGGTATATGGCACCTTACTGTAAACAATCTAATCATATATTATTCTTCGACTCGTTCATACTGTTTATTGAACCACTTTTAGATGTTAACCTGTACATAATCGTTGGCGACTTTAACCATACTAGTACTTGTCCTCATGAGGTACGAAAACAGATCTTTATCATTCATCCACAAGAGGTAATTCTATACTGGACAGAGTAATCACCAACTACCCAACCCTTCTTTCCTTAGCACTAAAAGCACCTATTTCCTCCCGCGACCACTGTTTGCTCTTAGTTCGACCTAAATTTTATTCGCACTGTGCATAAAAATCTTTCTCTTGATCTGACCAAATCAGATTTCTTCTTCGTAACTTCTCCCTTGCAAGTGTTTCACATTTCTCAATCTCTCAGGAAGGTCTCTTTTCATCATCTTTTCTTCTCTACTCACATGTGTCCCTCCTATTCACCCAAACAATCAATGCCATTTATCATTACTGCTGCCTTGTTCACAGCCTATATGTGTCCAACGGAAGAATAAACTCTCCCTTACTGAAGTCGCTGCGACGGCACAAGGAACATGTGTACAAGTCTCACAATGCCTCAGCTGTCAAGTATTTTTCCAGGCTTATCAAAGCTGAAGTAAGTAGATTGAACGCATTATTTTCCGATAGAATTCCGAGGGATGGAAACAGCGAACACCTGCAGCAAGGTATATGACCTCCCTGTGGATGGAAGAAAGTACGATCTAAGCTGGATGTGGATGTTGATGATCTCAATGCCGTATTCCTGTGCCAGCCATCGGACATTCTTCCTGCCTACTCGTCACATAATCTTTTTAATTTGCAACCGTTCTCATATTGTGGTGTGTTAAAACTTTTAACTACTTGAAATTCGTCTTCTGCTGCAGGCCCGGATGATTTACCTCCAGCTCTCTTCAAACATGGTGCTGCTTGCCTAGCTGGGGCAATAACCTCCATTGTAAACGAATATCTTCTACTTCTAATATCCCCGAATGTTGGAGGCCGGTCATAATGATACCACTCCCCAAAGCATCCAAATCTTCGATCCTCTCAATGTTTTCGTCTCAGCGTTAATATCTACAGCTCTTCAATTGATTGAAAAGGCCATCCTCAAACGCCTTCAGCAGTCTATAAACATTCCCAGTGATCCGTTACAGTTTGCTTACGAGCCTAATAGATCCACCTTGGAAGCAGTCTCCACCTTTATTCATTTTATCACGAAGTCTTTGAGCAACCCTGTTAAGTCTGTTCGGTGTGCTTTTTCTGGACGTTTCTTCAGCATTTGACTTCATTCCTCGATCTAAGTTGTTACAAAACCTGAAATCGTTTGAATGCCCCAAGCAATTGTTAGCATGGTCATCCAACTATTTTACCGATAGAGTACAAATCAATGGATTGGGGAAGGCTTCATCTAAACACTTAGTCAACAACCTAGAAGTTCTTTAAGGAGCTGTGCCATCCCCATACTTATTTGCTACTTATATTTGTGATATTCCCTGTGTTTCTCCCGCACAAATTTCGAAATATGCAGATGACACCAAAAAGGGCTCTCCCCATCGGTTTTTAAGGATGGAGGCTCAGCCTTGGTTTGGGAGTTAACAAAACTCCTGGAATCAGTGTGGGAAAGAGAACAGGTTCCAACTGAATGGTGTGAACGGATCATCATACCGATTTACAAGAAAGGTGACAGATCCTCGTGTGAAAACCACAGAGGAATTAGTTTAATCAATATCGTCTCTAAACTTCTCGCGGGCATCATACTTCGTCGATTGTGTGCCGCGCGTGAAGAGTGCACACGTGAGAACCAGGCTGGCTTTAGACTTGGTCGAGGTTTTATCAACCACATTTTCACTCTTCGCCAAACCGACATTACTTTCGCAGACCCACCATCTCTATCTTACTCGATCTGAAAGCGACTTTCGATTCAGTCGACCGTTCTAAACCCTGACGTTGCCTTTCTCTGAAAAGTGTGCCAAAGAAGTTGATTTCAATATCACAATCTCCTTATACTCATAGCCGTAGTCGAGTCCAGGCTTACGGCATTTTTTCGTCCGAGTTCACTAAACAAAGTGGTGCTCGTCAAGACTACCCTCTCTCTCCTTTCCTATCTAGCTTTGTTATAGATCTCACAGATCCTGACCAAACATTGCATGCAGAACTGACACTTCGTCGTTCCCATCATTCAACACGCTCCCAATTCCACCAAATTTCATCTCGAATTAAAGCCTATGGCAATTCATCCATACCGTATCTTTCCCGTCTACTCGCAAACAAAGAGTGGAAAATAAGTGAACTTTGTCTTAACCTTGAATTATGAAATGTCTCCATGCCTGTAGAAACTTTTCTCCTCGTTAATTATGTACATTGTGACGGTTAGTGTGTATGACTTTTAACTGAAATGCGATCTCCAGTGCAAACGTTATACAAAATACAAATACACAAATATGGAAACAGCCCTATCCTTGTGCGGGAATAGCGGCATCGATTTACTCCCAGATGGCAAGGTGTTTGATCTGTATTATGCGGACGACATTGTGCAACTGAGCGAAGATCCAGGTAAGTTGCAAGCTTTTCTGATTAGTTTGAGTGCTAGTGTAGCCATGTTCGTTAGGCGTTTGTGCACCTTCAAAGTGTAAAATTTTACAATAAGACTGGACCAACACCCAGACTCACTTTAATCGGAGGCGTAATAGAGCAAGTGGATAAGTTTTGTTATTTGGGCAGCTGCATCTCACCCGGTGGACGCATCACGGATGAAGTGTCACCTCGCATACAGAAGGCCCGATTAGCAATTGCTAACTTGAGACATCTGTGGCACCGTCGCGACATCCGGCTGTTTGATAAGAATTGAGATCATGCTTCAACAGTTCGGCCAGTTCTTCTATACGCTACAGAAACTTGGCCATTAAAGTAAACAGGATAAAGATAGACTGTCGGTGTTTGAACTCCGCTGTCTACGTCTCATTGCACGGGTCTGGTGGGGAAACTGTACGAGCAACGCTGGGGTCAGGCGTAAAGTTTTAGGCAACCGCGGTCGCCCACTGGAGCAAGTGGTCGGCCTCCACAGATGACGTTGGCTGGGGCATGTGTTATGCATATCACCAGATAGGTTGCCACGGCGAGCGATGTTTGCCAAGGTAGGTAGTGGGTTTAAGAAAGCCAAGGGTGATCAAGCTAAGACCTGGCATGAGAGTATGAAAACCCTAACCGGGAGTCTGGGTCACATAGGTCCCGTTAGGCTCCCTGAATGGAGACCTCGGGATGATCGTACCTGATGGTTAGGGACACTGAGTGATATGGCTGTGTCGTAAACAGTGGCGGTCTTGCATCTTCTCAATTTCTTTGCAATCTTAGACAACTGAAATTCCCCATTTTTGTTTGAATCTGCTTTCAGTCTTTCTGTCTTTCCCTATTGTTCACCTAAATGGGCAGACAAAAGACAGTAACGAAAACCGGCGCACAAAAGTGCGTGGATAGTGGTGGTTTAAATTGAAAACTGAAACCTTTTCCACTTCATTTGGGGGAGAGAAGCTTTTTTCAAAATTAGCAAACTCCGTTTCAGCACCTGTTCAAAACAGAATGACAGATCAAGATGCGAAAACTATCGGGGGTATCAGCCTCATTGAATCCTGTGGCCAAATTGTTTGCAGTGATATTGTCTATCCGTTTCTCACTGTTCAAAGATGCCTGCACCCACCCGAACAANGAGGGGTTTAGCCGCGGAAGATGACACACCTGAGCGTGATGAATAGCAGACGGACTAAACCCCATGGTCAAGAGGGCCTGCTGTTCAATGATGTAAACCGGCAATTTAAGCCCCGGGACTTGGAGTGGCGAACCACGTAAGGCCCCGCTAGGTTATGAGTGGTATTGAACCAGACGACAGCAAAGCTGCCTACCACTCTTTACTCTCCGTAAGATTTTGAAACACCGCTACAAGTTACAATAGAACAGCATGTTTCGCCGACTTCCGCGATGCCTTTGACTCAGTCGACAGAGAATCTTTGTGATGCATATGGTGGTCCGATGGGATGTTCAAGTATAGCGGGCTTTCAAAGCCGTACTACTCAGGGACCCTGGCACACGTCCGTACCTCTGTACACAGAATAATCAGCTGGGTTTACACTAAGCCCTGGAGTTAGGCAAGGCTGTCCCCTATAGCTGGTGTTATTGAATTGTACCGTAGAATGGATCATGCAAACAAGTGTTTCAAATAGCCTCTGCTGAGGAAGCCTTACTCACTGCCTTCTCGTGGCTTAGGTGTTTTCCCATCAAAGTGAGAAGACGAAAAGTCGACAACCAAGGCTATAATTGGGTTGGTGGACCACCGGTAGTTCACCTGATGGGGGGGGGGGTCGGCCGAAAACCCTGATTTCAAAACAACCACGAGGAAGCTTACGAACCACACCTTCCCGGTTGCGGCGGTGGTCACCGGCTCAATTGGGCATCGAGGTGTATTGGCCATCTTGGACGTATGATCCGATGAACTGGGCACGGTCCATCACTGGATTGCAGTTTCCAGTGGTTTGACCATGTGCTCCAAAGGCCCTACACTCATTTCTCGCGGCAGACTGTTGCACTTGGACCGTGCCGTGGATGGCGTTACCGACTCGGTGGTCAAGTGAAGACCTAGGGCAGTACGATCAAGTCAGAATTTGAATTACTGGGCCTCCGATCCATATATGGAATTCGTAAATGGGAACAAAACTAGGTCTCATGCTGTGCCAACCTTGCCGCCGATCATCAAGCATGGGCTGGGAAGCCGGCTTATCCTCCAGCGGGAGTTAGTCACTTAAAAGTAAGGATACGGACCATGCTTGTTACGAGCCATTTCTCCTTACATCTGGAAAACAATCGCAATAAAGCCAACGGCAACAGATACCCGCAAACAATTTCAGCGATAGTTGTAAACGGGCCTTCGAAGTGGGGCTCTTTAATTGCCTACCAGTTCAACCACCAATCAAAGGACTTAACGTACACTGGAATCAAATCATGGAAAGTATCGAAATGCCAATCAGAAAAACGGCGAATTCGTGCGTGCGATTGAAACAGAAACGATGGATATCATGTATCTCGGCTGCCTTGCTGGATGCCTGCAGAACACTTCCCCCTGTTCAGTTCAGTTTTTACAACCATTAACCATGCACTTTCGTGCGCCGGTTTTGGTTGCCCATTTGGATAAAAGAGCGAAATGTAGATTGGAATGTCGAAACAAATTCAAGCGGAAGGTGGGGAATTCATATAGAGTGGAGTTAGGAGAATAACGAGTGGATGCACGAGCGCCACTGTTTGCGACACCCAGCCATGTCACTCAGTGTCGTTAACCATTGGTGACCATCATCCCGAGGTCCCCATCCAGGGAGCCTAACGGGGCCTATTTGACGTAGTCTCCTGGTTAGGGTTTTCATACTCTCATGCCAGGTCTTAGTTTGACCGCCCTTGATTTTTTCCAATCGCTACCAGCCTTGGCAAACATCACTCGCCGCGGCAACCTATCTGGCGACATACGTTACACATGTCCCAACAGTGGTGGCCTGGTTTCTTCTCAATTTGTTTGAAATCTTAGACAACTGAAATTCCCCATTTTTTGTTTGAATCTGCTTTCAGTCTTTCTGTCTTTCCCTATTATTTATCCAAATGGGCAGCCAAAAGACAGCAACCAAAAGGGTCACATGGAAATGGTTGTTTAAGCTGGACTGGACTGAACAAATGACTTGCTGTGCCAACGTATTTCTTCTTACTCCGATCAAAGCTCCTTCACCGATAATCTGGATCAAATTCAGTCATTCCAATTTTCGTCGGGGCTAATCTTAAAGCCCAGTAAAGATGTTGAGTGTTTGTATAAGTTTGCTCACTCCCCATATCCGACAGACCACACACTGATTAATAACAATTCTTTATCTAGGTTGAACTCTGTCAGATATCTTGGTGTAACCATAGATAGTAATCTTCATTGGTCAACCCACATGCACGACTGCATTGGTAAACTGCGGCGTCTATCTTTTCAAATTCGAAATCCAAGGCAGTTTCGCTAATTCCAGTCAGATATATCTAACTTTGTTTATCAGTGTATTTTCCCCCATCTCACTCTATTGTTCCCCAGCTATTTTTCCTGGTTTACTCAATCAGGATTTTAAAGACTTACGCTGCTGTCTAACTATTATTAGCCGCGTCTCTTCTATTCCTGTGAAAGAGTTAACTGTAAATAAGTCAGAGTATCATATAACTTCCTGTGTAAAATTTGCGGAGGGGATTCTCGCAGATCCTGCCTATCCATCACACGCAAAACTGACACGTTGTCATTCTCATCAATCCACATGTTCCCCATTCCACCAAATTTCATCCCGAATTACCGCTTATTTAAATTCACCTATACCGTATCTTCGTCGTTTACTCACAAACAAAGAGGGTAATAAGTGAACTTTGCCTTCTTAAATGTCTCCATCTTTGTGAAAATTTTTCTCATCGTTGATTATGTACTTTGTGACAGTTGGCGTGTATGATTTTTTAACAGAAATATGAGCTGCATTGCTTACAAAAGTTAAATACAATGCGGAATACACAAATAAGTTATTTCCCTGCAAACCTCTATTTCGGATGGGGATTGATTTCAACTGGCTATGTTTGCCCGGTTGATGGAGGAACTGGGAGATCTTGTGTCGGGGGTGGCCAGCGGAATTGTGCCTTAAAAGGTTCTGCTCATCGCTCAAGATGGCGATGCTGACTGTGAATCAGTATGGCATCAGACTTCTTTTTACCTCGCTTACGCCTGCTTTCCTTGGGCCCTGATTAGACGAATAAGATTGCGACGCTTATCGATCAACAGGCGCAGCCTTTCACCATGTGTTTTCTCTTCCCTAGCCACCACTTCTCGCGGTCAAACTAAGACTGTTGATGAGTTAGCATTCAAAAGATTCTCTTGCATTATAAAATGACTTATCTAGAGGAATGGCTTTGGGAACATCCAGCAGGGCAACCGACGTCAGGGAGACCCGTGGGTTTTTGCTTTGATCGTGCGCCAGAATTCGTCGTCGTTTTAATTAACACTTTACTAGCTTTCTTTTCAGTGTTTACTGAGTCTTTCGATGATTGATTGAGTTAAAGTGTGGTTAGGGAGTTCCACTTTGAAGGTCGATTTGCAAATATTTCTGACATTGTGTTATAGACATCCACTTCCGGTGGCACTTTTCCGGTTGTTTGCTAGAACTAGGGAGAATCTGGATCTTAACGGAGCGTAGTGTGTGTTGAACAATAAGAGTGATAGTCTTCAACGGATCCTGGCCAGCGGTGGCTGATGGCAATGTGGTCGATTTGGGTTCGTCGCAGTGAAGAGGTGGGTGGTTTCCATAAGTGGCGGTGGTTTCTTGTAGGGAAGGTTGGGGCTCGGTAGAAACAATCCGTGGTCAACACCGAGTTAAAGTAGGTGATTTTCTTTGTCCAGCCCGCTTACTGGGATTGCGTGCAGGCCGCCCAGGCATCTTCATGCTTCAACTAGATATTTGAATTGTTCATTGATGTCAGAACTAATACTGAATGATTATAGATCGGGATGCGGATGTTGGTGTTGGTGAGTTCTCCGAATTGGAAGTTTTGTGCTTAGATGTTTCGTAGTCAAGCTAGTCGACATCATCAGTGCAGCTTCGGGGAAGTGCCGGTACCCAGTGTGACCATTTTTCTATATTTCTGTTCGAGGGTTTGGACTGACTGTTTGCGTGCGTTTGATCCTATTGGTCAATTGCGACAATTTGCTGTTATTTGGTTGACTGCTTCGTTGTTGCGGTGATGGCCATTTTTTCTTCATTGAGGTGTCGCTTTACTCACTGCAATTTAGTGACCGTCTTTTGGGCTGTTTGAATGACCACTTGCTGATAGTTTATCGCCGGAAACGAATGAAACTTTTTGGTTTACCTGGTGCTCACCATTTCGGTCGAGTGGTGTGATACAGTCAATCGGGTGATTTTCTTGTAATCATTTGTGATATCTGAATTACTCAGCATTCGCTCTAAACTAATTTTAGGAGGGATAACCCGGAGTTGTTGATTAGGAATGGTATAAAATACAATCTGGTTGCCTGTAGCTTGCAAAACATCTATTCGGTACAATCATGAGAGTCGTTATTCCGTTCAGTATGCAGTTTATGCCCTCAAAATCCTAATTAATGTCTGTCTTTATTTATCTTATGTTGAGGTTTACCAATGGATGAATGGAACGTTTTTAAACGTTTTCCTTACCCAGCAACTGTGTGGAAAGTTTTGGTAACCTGATGGTATTGGCAACGGCCGGACAATCTAGAGCAACAAATCGAACACAGGATAGGATGGATCCGCACAATAGGAAAGCCACTATGACCCAGCGATCAAACGAGAACTACATGCATACACCAAACAGCCTCCAAACCCCAACCGAGCATCAAAACAACGGAAGGGAAAACCGTCGGGTGAAGTTGCATATTTGGCTCAACCCAAATGACAACTCGTTTGTTTATATACATTTTCACGGAAATTAACGAACCAATCCGTGAACACCACCCTGCATGGCTAAATACAGGAGCGATCAGGTCATTCATGAGTGCAGTGGGTTCACATTTAGTTGAAACCAATCACACTGTGACCGAGGCATTACGTCCTCTGCATCGGGTTCGTGGTCTACCATCAAGGTAGTTTCGAGGTCGTATGCTGCGGTAGAAAGCGGTAGAAATTGGGCTGCACAACCCTCCACTTTGTGCCCAAAAACAATTTGTGCAGGCGCTTAAGCTCCCTTGGCCCACTCCCCACACACCGCATATCCCGAGTGGTTCCAACGATCGGATGACCTAACAATTATGTGATCATTGAGAATCCCACATCCGGTCCCAAGATAAACTTAGCCTCAGTTAACCTATGATGTCATTTTCCTTTCCCCAAAACAATTGACTGTTTTCGTTCAGGTTTGAATACTTCTACATATATAAACAGCGTAATATTTATTGTGATGTATTTGGCATAACTACGAATCACTGAAAACAAGCTTGTTCGTCATTCCTTGTTCTATTTGAAATGTGCTCTGTGGGATTGTTTAGACAATTAGCTAAAATATTTAGCTTTTTTGATGTGGACCAATCAGGAGCAGGCCACCTGACCGATGGTTTGCAAGGAAGCTTTTTGACGCGTAAAGTTGGAAAATCAGATTTCACAAAACATGAATAGAAAAATAGGGAGAAGGAAGGAAAAATAATCATTTATGAAGGGTAAAGTAGGCTTTCCCCAGTCAATAGTGGACTCCGAACAATTAGAATTTGGACCAAACATAAAGAAGTCTCCAACGATGATTGATGAACTAAAGCACTTAGTGACGCTTGACTGTAATCGATAGGTCTCATAAACCGTGGGAGTCACTTCCGCCATTGAGACCGTGAGATCTTGTATTTAGGCAGTCAAGATAATCACCGAATCCATGTTCTCTATTGGCGGCGGTTGCATAACTTCCTGAAGGTTGGATAGAGTGAGTGGGTAGGTAAACTCTCAGTTGGAACTGCTTCGAGGAGTAATCAGCGTTAATGTGCATTTATTACACGCAATCATGTATTGCGCAGTACCGAAACGTTTTGCAGGAACCTCTTCAGACGAACAAATTCAGTCTCCGTAGGGACGAATTTATCATCTTGATATACAGGTAGTGTGCTGCGAATTCGCGCTTTCCTGGGGTCGATTAGCGCTTGACGCCGACCCGTCATTCTAACGACCTTGACGGAGAAGTGTCATATCATACCGTGTCGACGCGTAACAGGCTTTTATTGTCCATTACGGA
>UZAN01046512.1:18493-29004 GCA_900618425.1 Echinostoma caproni
TCGAAATACACGAGACAACAACACGAAAAATGAAAGACCAAGACAAAGCTAATGTAACCAACCATTAAAGTTGTTTGCTTAGATCGGGTTTGAGAGTACGAATGTTTGGACCCCCGGTAAATTTAAATAACTGTGTTTGTTGTGTTTTAGATGACCTGACTAGTGTGGGCTGAAGTGAGCACGTTTTGGTTCAAATAAGTGTTGTGTAGTCGTAAATCTAAGTCTGTTCTGTCCATTCAATGATATAACAGTTTCAGACTTGTCGTCCATCGCTTTCATAAACCACATCTGTATGTGTTCGACAATTCTGTGATGTAACTATCGTNTGAGTTGGTAAATATAATGTGATTTGTCGAATGGAGGCAATGACTCACTCACCGATGTCGTTCGTGTCCGGGTTGTACCGCGTCAACTACCTGATAGACTCATTTGAGTTCAGAGTTCAACCGCTTATTGACTAATTCACTCAAGACACCGCCTTTGCATGAAAATTTTTCAAAAGCTTTCATTTTGAGGGCAGTTACTGTTTTTTCTACTTTTGTTTTTGCTTTAAAATATCTGGCGATGAATACAACCGAATATCAGTTTGCGTGCCGTAGTTTCTTTAAGAGGTCACATTCATTATTTATAAAAAATCGTGTTGGCGTGTTTCACATGCCCCATGAAATCATGTTCTCATGAAATGCAACTGTTGCCCAGACCATATGTTCTTTCGGAAGACCAATCTTATAATCCATCCATTCAGCCAAAGAGTAATAATTATATCTAAAACTCGATGCCGTCGTCTCGTTCGTTGCGACGAGTTAGCTGAATATTGGGGTGAATCGATGGAAAAGGTTTTCGTATTCAGCTCACAGTTATTTGTGAGTTGATGAATTATTAATCCAGTCTAGTAGGTACGTGGCAAATCAACCCGCAACCTACATGGAAGACCTGATCTGGTGGGACGCTTTCGATTGAAGTAAACAGATATTCAACGATGCCTGCCTTCGTTTCTGTGGGGCCAAAAGAGAACTGACTCACTATCATTGAAGGGGACGTCTGGACGAACATGGATTGGCATTTCGGTGCAGTTCTGGTAGGATCTGGTTGGTATAGTGGTAACACACACACACAACCTCCATTCAATGAGTCCGGAATTCAAACCCAGACGAACGTTGGATATACACTAGTGATGAGCTCTAATAAGAGCAAAACTGGAATATAGTGCTTGTGAGTGTATGCTTGAATGGATAAAATGAGGAATAGGTTTAATCCGTCTTGCTTGATGTTGTCTATAACAAAGATTGCATCAATATACCGATGGTATAGAGTTTGTTTTCAAACATTTTCTTCAAGCTCTTCTCCTCTCGGCGACCAAGAAGAATATTCGCAAGAATCGGTCCTAGTGGACTGCCTATGGCCACCATATCTATCTGTCGATATTCTTGTCTGAAGAACGAAAATTTCACGTTTGACGTGCAAACGAGTAAAAGTCACGATAGTTCACTGATAGACAATTCGATCTGCAAGTTTTTTTCCTCAAGTGTCTGACAAATAATCCCAATGGTCTCATGCAGCAAAAAAGGGATTTGACATTCATGTTTCTGTGGATCCAATGTTTACTCATCTCAAAGCTACTCTTGCCTTCACGCCGAGTAAATGTTCCTCTCACCGGTATCAGAATTTTAGCTAACCCCTATGCTAATGCATGTTGGAGTGAATTGATCACGCTTAGAATGGGTCTTAATGGAACGCATTCTTTACGCAGTTTCGGCAAGCCGTACATTTGGGGGAAAAATTATTAACTGACTGCATAAACCCAGGCAACCAACTATGATATCGCGGTATTACTTGAAGTGGCATCAGATTACAGAGAAATCTTTGTGAGTCTTAGACTTTTCTAGGCTCACAGTAAAGATGAGGCATTTACAACCTATATTTTTAGCTTTTTAGCTAACGGTAACTTCACGCTACAATTATTTGTTATGGCATTCGTACAATTCATTGATTTTTACATATTATCACAATCAGGGATGTAACGCTTTGAATCAATAACGGACATCGTTTCAGCAACCTCTTTGAAACTGCGTGCCTGCTCTCTGCGTTTGCCAGCACAGTTGTGCTGTTTGATGTAATTACAATTACGCAAACTAACACCTCTCTGTCAATTTTTAATATCACTCGTTCAGAACACAGAATCAATTCCAGACTGCGGATTTTGATTGTGGAGGATCCTGACAAGCGTCGCAACCAATCACCCAGGGGCTTAAGTGTGTGAATGGTTGGCAATAGTTCATTACTCTGATATTTCTATCTTACTGTCGGTCATTACTTCCCTGTTCCATGGCACATGTTCCTTCGCATCTCACTATTTATTTATTCCACTTTGGCTACTCTGTCAATAGGGTAAACGAACTGAAAACTTCGGGAACTCCAAGTGGCACCCACTTTGTAAGTTTAATAAATGGATGATATCCCACCACGGAAACACAAATAGCAAACAGGTTTTTGGCAAAAAGATTAGGCGTCTACCCGAGCGTATTCGGGAGCACCATAATGCGGGACCAGTTCCATCAAAATGCTATCGTTTCACCTCTTGTTGACACTTAAACCCCCGCAGATGTGTCTGAAGCGCTCCACCTACTAATATGTAACACAACAGTTCGCATTCTTTCGTTTTTCCTTTTCACTTTTATTTCCTTTTATTGAATAAATAATGAAGCATTTTTCAGAAACAGGGAAGTTGCGAGTACCGGGTCGGCCATATAATAAATAATGGGGCACGCCAGCGGGTGTTAGTGGGATTTGAACGCGTCCTCTGGGCTGCTAATTCGGTGACGCTTCCATCGGACAAGCACGACCCGTTTCTGTCATGCAGGGTGGTGCTCAAATAGACGGCCAGTCATGCTGCCAATGTACTCGTTTGAAACTGTGTTCTGTCTTCTGTGGGCCCGTTCAGGCATGGCACCATCTTGAAAATGAATCAAATTAAAGAACTCGTTAGAAACGAGAGGGCAAGAACCATTGAAACGACCGGCATGCATATAACAGTTAAAGGTTGTAAAATAATTCGTCTGCTGTTGCAGAGACATAATGTATCACTATGCAATGTAGCGGCCCGTAATGTTGCATATTTCAAATATCGAAAGGCGGGAACTCATAGGTAACACGATCGCAAAAGTGGTAAATACAAATGTAAACGTTCGGGAAAGAGAGTAACTCTCAATCGACAGATTATATACCCGACCGTGTTAGACAGTGTTTACGACGTGATCACTTGCTTTGCGGCCTACATATCGNACATATCGCCTTGTGATCATTTCATCTGGAAGCTTACTTAATCGCTAGGATTGTGATGGTCTGATGGGTACGAGTGGTTATGTCGGTTGAGATTTGTGCATGTGTAACTAAAACAATATTGGGAATATCTTCAGAAAAACTGAATTTTGACGCGCACAAACAAAGGGAATCAGACCAGTCATAACAGCAGTGTCCTCAGAGTGTGTAACATTCGGAAAGTGCAGCCGGGAAGATCGAAAATGGTTAAATAATCAAAGAAGATGGATGAATGACGATTAGAGATAGGCAAAAGAACAGAACACCATGATCTACTGCATAGATTGATAGCCTGAGGTGCTTAA
This sequence comes from Echinostoma caproni, assembly GCA_900618425.1. Lineage (NCBI taxonomy): Eukaryota > Metazoa > Platyhelminthes > Trematoda > Plagiorchiida > Echinostomatidae > Echinostoma > Echinostoma caproni. The sequence continues at coordinate 22,117 of UZAN01046512.1, forward strand.
AACCATTTTCTAGCAATAAGTTGGCCGTTGTAGAACGATGAGAGAACATTGACTGGGGTTTCGTGAGATGCGATTAAGAGTAAGTTGTCATTAAAAGAACAAGGCAGGCCGAAAAAAGGGCGTCAAGTTTAAAGGATAATAAATTCCACCCAGTCCGAATTAAATCTACGATTGGAAAGTTGTGTTTAAATAGCTTTAAAGTACCAAACAAAAAAATTCGCGAGTGACAGAGCAGGGAGAGTCTTGAAGCAGGTCAGAACCTCCGGAGAGAAAAAATTGGGATATATTGAGAGAGGCAAATACTTGGCGCCATTGCTTTAGTTCGAGATGCACCGAGTCACTGCAGTGTTTTAAACAATGATTATTGAGAAGGCTAATATCGATTATGTGTTTGTGTTAAAAACGAGATTTTCTAGAATCCATCAAGACAGACGGAGAAATTATCGGCTTTTCCAAGTCTGAGGTTTACAGCGATCGACTATACAGTAATCAATCAAGTTCAAATTTCATTATCTATTATTATTTATTCATTTATTAACCTTAGCAAAGCTCGGCTTTCCAGAATTTGAATATGCATAGGTTAACGAAATGTCTTGAAATTCCCTGATTGATAGGTGTAACACTCGTTAGTACACGGATATTCGAATACGAACTGATGATCAGACGAATTTCGCTAAATAAGGGTAGAAGCAGACGAATCGCGAATGTTCTGAGTTATGTCAGATTGCTCCAAAAAATAAATCTTATGATAATGATGGTGGTGGTGATAATAATAATAAGTACTATTATTATTATCACAATGATGATGAATTGGCAAACCTTTTTCATTTATCGCCAGCATGGTACACATTTTTGATCAACGTTAACTGTTTAGTATTCCACCTATTATATCACAGCTCATTTCATTCCTCCGATCGGTTATTTCGTTCCTATTGTTGGAATACTGGAAACAGTGTATTGGTGGGTGTTAAGTGTAGTAAGATTTGATTGTGAGATTACAAAAGGCTCCCTGACTAATATTGGAATATTCTTCCGTGTGTATTTATAACCGAGCGATATCCATACTTGGAATCACACCCGCAATTTACCATCTGATATTTGAACACTGAAAGATTAGAAATGAAATAAGTTATATCAATCTGTAGATTACAAAAAAATATTTGAATTCATGTGCACCTTTCCTATCCCACAAGTTCAGGTGACGTTAAAACTTCTGTTTCAATGGTTGTGTTGAACAAAGATGCACTCCCGAACGCAATTCAAGAAACTAGTTACGTGGAAAATTTCTAGTTTCTCTAAGAGGAATTACATGGGAAAAATCGATAGTGACTGATCGCTCAATACTATACAACTGGATCAAATAGGTAATTATCACAGATTCTTATTGGTCAGTTTAGTGGATCACACATACAGATCAACTGAATAATATGTGTTCGTTTTCAACCTATGGATGAATATTTTTGAGGACTCACGTGCTGGTTGAAAGGTGATTATTTAGTGCGGTTAATTCCGAGAACGTATTTCTCGGTTAGCTGGCTCTTTCACAATTCTAGACTATCCCATGATGTTGAGGCACTCGCGTCAATGTGGTTGTGAATCAGTGTGGGAAAAATCGCCCATTGACCGGCGCTACTCATCTATTAATCAACTAATATGGATAAATCTAGGATAAATTATTGCAAATCATATGACATTTTTCTGTCAGTGGTTGAACAACTGGTGGCTTGGTTCCGGGTGCAACTCTCACACACTCCATGGGAAAATCAGTTGACAGTGGTTTTTGTTTGCATGTAATTGTATTGCTCACTCCTGAAACGGTTGTTCAAAAGTGGACTCAGGGTGGTTCCATATCACGCTATAAATATCTCTTCCGTTTTCTGTGAGAGCTGAGAAAAACGTTTGCGGATACGCAGTACATCAGTACGAAGTGTAGATGACCGGGGGCAAGGAAAACGTGAACTGTAATCTATTGTGAATACTGTTTAGTGATTGCAAATCATAGAGCACAGCTCACAAGTCATGAGATTGGATATAATCGGACTGTAAGGATGGAACCCGGTCGATTTCACTGGAGAGCGATGATTTTCTACGATTACAATTGTGTTTTAAAGGAGCAGTAGAGCGTTGATCGTTTGTGGGCTGACTTTGTTGGTAACGCGCCTTCAAGAAACACTGTGTTTGAGTTTGTCGCAGGATTCATGCGTGTCAGGCGGTCCCTGGATGATGAGACGCGGCCTGGTCGACCAATGGAGACCACCACAGTGTACAACGTTGCTAGTCTGCAAGCGATGGTGGGGTAACCCATCAGCTGAGTGAGGATCAGAAGACAGTTCGAGGAAATTGCTGCCTGTTTGTTGAGTTGATTGAGGTGTGCCAAGCCTCGAGAAATTCTCCGGCTTGTTTGGACCGGGCTTGGTCGATAATTTTCACTGAAAAGAAAAGACCAAATTGCAATACTGCACGATTTATGTCCGGGACGATTTCGCTTCATCTTAACATGGTGCATACTGCAGAAAATACAATACTTAATTAGGGATATCGCATGGCAACAAAGATGAGTAAAATACAATGAAACATAAAAAAAACATAAAAGGGGGAGGGATAAAAAAAAGACTATCACCAGGGTAAGGATAAACTAACATAAAGTTCTTTTTGTTGACACAAGGAGGGCTTCCATCGACTGATAGCAATCGCTTCTACAAACCGTAGCAATCTTGCGGTTCGTGACTTGTACATAATTCGGAACACCATGCTTCGGTCGATCTGGTGTTCGTCATCAGAAGATGTCGAGCTATGGCTGACGACGGAGTCTTGTAGTTTCGACCGTTGATTCTATGTCGCGGACTTGACCCAGATTGCGTCATCCGACTTTGAACCCAATTTGGAATATGTTCAACATGTTTTTTTCTGTTTCATTGTGTTTTACTCATCTTTGTTGCCATGCGAAATCCCTATTTAAGTATTGTATTTTCTGCAGTATGCACCATGTTGAGATGCAGCGAAATCGTCCTGGATATAAATCGTGCAGTATTGCAATTTGGTCTTTTCTTTTCAAATCGATCTCGGGAAAGGCTTGCTTCAAATTTCACTGAATCGAAGCCAAACTGATATCCATCCTCCATCTTCATCAAAAGCACTCTGACCCAAAGAAAGAAAGTAAGGAACAACAGACGGAGGATCGGAAACAAGAACAAGCCTACCATACATTAAAGACGTTTAGAAATGACGAAAAGACTACTCAAATCATATGGAATTCAATTCGCCCACAATCAACCCTCTGTCTAAGGAGACTTCTACCAAAACCAAAGCCTGTGAGTCCCGGGTTCGAGTCCCAGTTGATTCGATGGATTTTCACTGCTGATGAGACCTAACCAGGTCGAAACAGCTGTCCAGTGCTTCCTAGCTTTTCAGTTCACGCTTCATTTGCTATATACACGACGAAGACCCATTTAAAATTTAATCAAATTCTCCATTACTCACATGAATAATTTGGCGTACATATCACAAGATTCCTCATTTTGAACATGTTATCGCAATTTCCGGAAGGATATTGAATGGAACAGACCGTAGGTACCATTTTGAGCTTAGAATTTTTGATCGTTAAAAGAAACCACCGACCGCATTATTTTGCATGATGACTCAAGCAAAATGAGAGTTTTACACTATTTTGAGTAGTAAATATTGAATCCTTTCAGACGGAGTCAATGTGGTGTTCCCAAGAGATAACGCCCCCAAAATACTACGTGTAACAGTTTCGTTATGGTCGATACGAAACCAGAATTTCGAATCAATGGAATTCGCTGCAACACAATCAGAAGTAGCCAGTTGAACGGGGAATTTGATTGGTCAAACCAAAATAGATCAATGATCCATTCCTGTGCATACTATGCAATCATTTAGGTTTTTTCCAGTAAACTAACAGTTATTTTCCTTTCGTTATTCTGATTACCTTTGGACATTCAAGGAAGCTCCACAGACCATTGTGGTCAGCTAATTCACGTAAACGAATCAATCACAATGTTCGTTTCTGTGGCTCTCGTGAGGTAGTTTACTTAATCGCCCCACTGGCCTATCAGTGGCTTTCCAGTGAGTCACGGTTCCCTTCGTCCTCATATTTGATTGTACAATTCGCTACGTAATCATGGCAATAAGACCCTGAAATTAAATTGACAGTCATCGAAGGGCACTTAATAGTCCTCAAATACACTGTAATGATTTCTCAAATTGTTCGTGAAGTACGATGCAATGGCTGAAGACTATCCAAAGCACATAAATGAGGCGACAACTCAGCCGAATACGAAAATTCTGACTGTATCACAAAGTCCATCACCGGCATCTGTACTAAAATTGATCACAAGCAGGACCAAATGAATGTGTTCTCGGTCCCGTTGCTTCACCGCCGAAAATCAACGACTAAGGAGGGTATTGAGGAGAAACCGAGGGCCTCCAGGATTCTGATCTAGCAGTTTCATTAGCGCATATTCTTTTCCCTTAGTCTACCGCTAGTAAGGATTTTAATTATAGATTCGATTTGAGCACAATCCCAGCTCTGTATCGGAATCATGGCAACGAGCATAAACAAAACAAACCAATTTTTCATCTAAATGTTTACCAACGGGGAATTTTCGCATTTATTAAACACTACGACTATTTGCCGTTGGTATGTGTGATTTTCACTCTCCATTAGAGTTTACGACCCCCCAACGGGAATTCAATTGCCGAGAAATTTTCCATTTCCAGTATAGCACACGCAACCAGTGTAACTTCCTACAACTAGGGAATTCCTTGAGAGCTGCGCAGAATAGGTGTTTTCTAGGTCAGTTTGGAACCTTTTCGAGTGTACCCATTAACGCCAGATCAGTTTGTGCAATCAATAAGACCATTTTATGCTTTACGCTGGTGGGATGAGGAGGGTGGGGGTACGATACAAGCTGGTCAAAGATTGTCACTCTTACGAAATTGATTGATTTTTCTTCAGCTCTACGGAATCCACATGCAATCGTACTTGTCAGGTCAATTTGGACGCAGTACTTACATCCCAGAGGTGTCTAAAGTAAAAATGGAATTTACTGCTGTATTTTTATCGCAGTAATTAAACCTTTGAAAGTAATCGGTTGCTGCAATTAGTAATCCGGAGGTGCAAAGAGGAAGCTATGAACGGTTACTATGTTTACTGAAGCTCATTGTATGGTTCTACTGGAACCCAAACTACATGCATTTATTGTATTTCTGAAGCGGCGTCATCGATCCCCCATCCGTTGATCTCATTGACTGTCATAAAGTATTACTGTTCACTGTCTCCGAGGCTAACCACATCGTTGAAAGTGAGATCATCACAATTACTGAGGATTAATGAATAATCCATCAAATTATTCACCTTTTACCGTTTTGTTTGACCAAACTGTCAGTTCCAGTATTTTCTATTCCATCGCAGCCTTATGTTTAATCACTCTTCTTAATATCAATTGCTTTAATAGCTGTCTAGTAACTTAAAGAATTCCATTCTCGTCATTGATGGGAATATCAGGCTCTCGCTTCTCAATTTTTACACAATGTTGTTATCAAAATCGAGAAGAACGGTTGGTAATAAGACTTTTCGACCGCACGTTCACAAAATATATGGTGCAGAACGAAATAATCAAGGGAGAATAATGTATAGGAATATACTAACTCTGCCAGCCAATCAGAGTGCGATTGTTTCATTAGGAAATGACCAGCTGTTTGAACCAATTCCAAATCAGTTCGTCATTGTGTGATCAATGACATCTGCTTCATCGAAAGACCGGAAAATGTTTTAAAGGGAATTTGCCACACGTCCTTACCTAAGTAGGTAAAACATTTAACAACAGCTAATTCTTGACCATCAGGCATCACCTTGCATTTTCAAGGTTCAAAGCACATGCCGAACGGAGAGACAGAACTTGCTAATATGTCAAGTGCTCTTTGGATACCCTGCATACACTCGAACAAGCAAATGATGTCATCAGCGTACTCCAAATCGCACAGTTTTTCTCAAGCTGCCCATTCAATAACTACGTTTGGGAGACCACTAAGTGCGTTCTACAGTATTTCGTCTAAGACGAAATTGAACAGGAATGGCGAGATAGGGCACCCTTGACGAACACCGCTTTTGGTTTATAACCATTTACTTAGCCCACCGTAGACCCTTACGCTACCAGAAGTACGCAGGTACAGCAAACGCAACAGGCTTACATACTTCCGCGGCATTCCTTTGCGGACCAGCGACTCCAGAAGAGCTTCACGGTCAACTGAATCGAAGGCTCCTTTCAGGTCAAGGAACATTGTGATCGTTGGCCGACGATGTATATGACGCAGTTCGAGGACTTGACGCAGAGTGAAGATTTGGTCGATGCAACCGCGACCTGGTCGGAATCCGGCTTGTTGTTCACGGATATTTCTCTCCCTCAAGGGTGTCAGGCGGCGAAGTATCACAGAAGTCAACACTTTTGTGATTATGGAAAATAAACTAATCCCACAGTGGTTGGCGCAGTCGTTGCGTGCTCCTTTCTTGAAGAACGGGACGATCAACGATTCACCCTAGGACAAAGCGATACGCTCCTCCGTCCAAATGCTGTGAAGTAAGCTAGTAATTGAATCAACAAGAAAATTACCGACGTCCTTGAAAAGAATAGGGAGAAGCTCATTAGGTCCCACAGCCTTCCTGTTCTTTTATAATTGAATGCAGCTTAATACTTCCGATTCTGATGCGGGCTCGCATGTTACCAACCATGGGATTTCCGCTGCAATTGCTGGAACGACCACATTAACACTGGGCAAATTGAACTGTTTATTAAAATACTCTGCCCAGCGATCAAGACGTTGTTCTTTATTGTGGATGCTTTGTCCACTTTTATCGCAAATGGTCTC
>UZAN01046513.1:14682-29000 GCA_900618425.1 Echinostoma caproni
ACGAGCGGCAAGAACCGCGAAACCGATCATGTGCCTCCAGGGAGATTGTTTCAAGTCCCTCATTTTCTACTTATCGTAACATATATATATATATAATGTAAGGTTGTTTAGCAGCGAAAATGAAACCTTTCTCGATGACAAAAGACAGGTCCATCTGGATCGGGAGAATGTTTTCGTTAATTAAAAAGGCCGAGGGTATTCAAGTCAAGCCATGTAAAGAAATGTCCAAAGGGTAAAACTTCAACAATTCAACAAATATTAACCGAAGAAACAAACAAAATGACAAATTCTGTAATGTGGACAAAAATTTTGAGTGATGATAAAAGTCAAAAGCAATGCTCGTAACTTTCAAACTGCAGAGGACTCTAATAGAATACGTTAGTTCCACGCCAGTTTAAATTGCACGGAATCAGTGAAGCATGATTGCAAATTTGCTGAGATCGACAAACAAGAAACAATCTAATGTTGCACTCAAGACTGTTCAAGCTTGTGAATGCGGTAAGACTATCGACGTGCTTCAGTGATACAAATTTGCACACAAGAAGACTACCGTTGGGTTGCTTTCTGTTGAGGCTTCTCGGCATTAAATTGGTGATAGAGAGTTTTAGAAAAACGTCTCGGAGCGAGAGAGCTCAAAAATGTAATAAAGAGATAGTAACATTCTGATGAGGACTGGGCTCATCCGGAAATATTCATTCCTGTATTATATTATTTGAAATTGTCATTTCCCCAAGTTTCAAGGTATCTATCTGATAATGAGGTACAATATCAGCATGGTCAAAAGGTTCACTTGAAAGGAATTCGGAGTTTGATACCCATGTATTTTGAAAATAAGAATGAAAAAAGATCAGTATTTTGAAGGACTTTCAGGTTCTTGCCGGTCGACTCTAAAAAATGTTTCTTGTTGCCTTTGCCCTTCGAATCCTCAACCGTGGTAACGATGTTACGATATTGTCAAATTAAAGCAGGCTTAACAGATGGATCGGTTGCAAAACGTGATTTAAAACTGAAATTAATAAAAGTGACACTACAAACGGATTTTTGTAGAATAGTCAGACAAACGAAGCTTAACAGCGAGCAGACAGTTTTCAACGTCAGGGTTTGAGATAAGAACTGAAACAGGTGAGAATTCCACTCCGAAAATTTGACCGCATTAGGAGATGATGGTTGTTAGTATGAATTACTGAAGGAGAAAAGTCAATAAATGAGCTCGAATGTGAAAGATTTCCAGGAATTTAATGATGAAGTCCGTGTGAAAGATTCAACATATATTTGACCCGGTACGAGATCTGGACACCTACGCCAACATTTATGGTCTACCTCAAAATAATAAAGATACAAGCGTGTGCATTCCAGACAACCAGTCGATGTCTAGTGCATTACCTAGCAAATGGTAAATGTCATCAAATTATCGTCCGGAGGAATTGTATTCGAATCCGATCACAGTCAATTGTCTTTTCTTATTTTCCTCATGGTGTCAGTTCACGTCGAGGAATCGCTTTATGCAACCCGAGCGTTGACAATCAGCAACTACTTAACCGTAGTCTGTAAATAATAAACGCATGAGAAATATACAGGAATTAAAAAAGTGAAACGGACAAAAATATGGAAAAACCAAAGCCATTTTTCATTGGTTTAAATTATTATTTTGCGCATATGTTTTGCAACGAGTTCATGGTTTGTGAGAAATCTGTCGAGAAACGGGGCAAAAAAGGGACCCATAAGCTTCACTATGTGCCTTTATAAGTTTATAACTGGAACGGGTGAATGGATAAGAAACGCACTGACTAAGAGCAGAATATAGTGGATGGGACCAATCAGATAAAATATTCTTGAATAAAGCTTTACAGGACTTGAGGTGGTTTGCCACCACATACTGTGCCAGATTTTCCCTAAGTATAAGACTGCTTACTGAGATAAACTTGGGGGATCGGGAAACGAGTTTGTTTAAAAGACCGGGGAAGATAACAAGAGACCCATACAGCCAATGGGGCAAAACGCACGCAAACACTAAGCGCATTGTAAGACGATTTAAGATAGAAAGTAAGTTAGGACACAAAACATGAGCCCTATAATCTTCGGAGAAACGTTATTGATGTGATCAGATCAGGAAGGATTTCGGTTGAAAACAACCCCAAAGTATTTTACAAACGGTTTTCGATCAATCCAGTTATTAAGATAGATAAGCGAAGGGGGGTTGTTGCTATTTGACAGTTCATCGTGCTTTTAAACTCTAAAAAGGGAGGGAAATGTGTCAGTACATTTGTGGGGGTTCATGCGGAGCTTCGTTTGTTGAGATCACTCCACTATTTCTGACACTTCTTCTTGTAGAGTGGTCTGGGATGATTGGTTGAGATGGGAAGACCGCATATTATATCTTCTGCTTGCTTAACAAAAACACTAGAAGTGCTCACGGGTATACAGGTGCGCATAGAAAAGGGTATAATATAGCATCTTGCCTTGTGAGTGAAGATGTACAGCCATTTTAGCGTGTGCATTGCTGTCGGCATGGCAGTACACTTACTAGTAGCTCTCTTCTTCTCGAAAATTGTAATTTTGTGTATTCAAAACAAAACGATACCGTCGATTGACTGGCAAGTTACTCACCGATCATGATGTTCTATGCATTCATTTGTTCGTTCTTGGTGGACATTGGGAGTACGTTTTGAGTGTCGAGAAGAGGAGGTGGAGAAAAACAGCTCAACTGATTCCGTGGTTTATATTGTTTGGTATTCAATGGCAATTGGTAGCTTTGGGTTTCATTTCGGGATTGGGCTCTTTTAGTTTATCCTTTCTCGGGTGCAAGCAAACACAAAGAGAAGTAGAACAGAACTGGTCATAAAACTCCCTGTGATTTGAAAATTTACCAGCTTGAATCGCCCCACATTTTTTATCTGTACGAACCATTACAGTTGAGCCATCAGTCTGGGTAAGAGAAACACCATTGATAGACAGCCTATATCAGATAAGATGTAGAATGAATAAAATCCGAAGACGATGAAGAGATTGGCAGTAAAACCAAGTATGTCCCGGTTTTGTGTACTTGATTTTGCTTCGTCTATGACAATTATTAGCATCAAGCATTAAAGTGCAACAGAGCTCCTAATAACCGTTCCAATTGGAATGGATATTTCTGTCTTTGCGTTACATAATAATGAGTGATGAATATGATGGATTGGTAACGTATCGTGCTTTTTACTTAGTCATAAAGTAAGAACTATGAATGTGGCTTGGCATCGCGTAACATTTACGTGAGTGTTGCTCGGTAGTGCAAATTGATGTGTTGTTTGTACTCTTTCTTTCTAGTTAATTTTTCGTGCAACCCGCCAAATATTGACCACATCTGTTCAGTTCAGTATAACCATTATTCTAATTATTTGATCATAAGCCCAATAGAGGCAAAAATGCAACACTGTACAAAGAAGAGAAGATAAGTATGAACACAAAGAGGGGCATGATTGTTCCCCTGCATTCAGACAGCGGAAAAATACCCATTCCTTTTCATTGAACTGAAATATTACACTAGGAATCTCACTAAAATTCCTCCTATGAATATTCTTAACCCCAAAGAAATGAGGTAATGCTTTGATTCTGTGATTCACTGGGTACTAGTGACCAATTCGTTTTTTATCGCACACCTTCCAAGATATTGAAAACACCACACTGATAACTGAACGACGACCATTCATGCAGCCAATTAATTCCATAGATCAGTCAGTAAGCTTTGTCAAGGATTGCTTAAATGCTCTGAACCAAAACAATACCGCCAGAAAACTAATCCGGCTAAAGTCCCAGTGACTGACTTCAGGCTGGCTTACCTCATTGCAACTATCCTTGCCACCGGATGATATTGAGTTAGCTATTCCTGGTAGAAGCTTTCGCCCCAGATTACCAAGCAGGACGATGAAACTTGTTCATACATATCATGCATCAGCGGCGTTGATTGGGAAAAATGGATTCAAAGCTATTGGTTCTTCTGCTGTGTTTTCCCGAGGGTTGAACCGTACCAAAAATACGTATGTACACCCAAAGAAACTTCCCATAGCGACAAAAACTATAAAAACACGACTGGGCACTCCGCAATGGAATGGAATAAACTAGCGCTAATAGCAACTGGAAAACGCATTCATTGTTTGTTTTGCTGATTACTACAGGAAGATACGTCAATCCAACGCCTCCTTGGAACTAGTTAAACTGATCTTATCACCTAACAAATCCCGAGGGAAACGGCTGTGTACGCGCTTTGCCGTCATGGCTTGTGCTTAACTAAAAAAAGAAAACTTCAGCTGAACAGTCGGGCAGCTGTACCCCCGGAATAAATGAATTAGCTATTCTGTAAGCTTATGAACTACCATCTGACGCTATGTGAACACAGTGCATGATGGCGGAACTCACAGATTGAGTTTTTCAGAAATCTTCAGCATCGGATTTTTATTGCACAATCATCAGGCTTTCATACGGCTAGTGGGTAACTCTTCATCTTGCCTGCTGGGAGCAGACGCCAAACATTTGTCAGATGACAATTGGCACTAGGGGTGGTTACTCTGCGTGCAATGATGAATCACTTGCGGTGCATTGGTGTGTAACGGTATTCAAATCAATAAATGAAGATACACCGAGGCTTCTGAGATGACCAATTGACGAATGGAATTTGAAAGCGATTTGTGGAGTATAATAGTTTGCGGTGGAATAGATTGCAATAAAATCGATGGCAATGTTGATAAACTGTTTCGTCACGACCATAGTTTACCCCGGAAACCGGTTGAATAATTCAAATCCCCTAAGTCAAGCCGTATCCATTTTGAATATGACCGTATTTTGGTACATCGAAGTAAATGTAAATTCAGTGTAACACTAAAGTGAACATCGAGTTCATAATACCGATTGACTGCAATCAGTCTCATCAGAGTGCAGAACCCATGTTTCATTGGGAACCGAATTGTACATGTAGCAGGCGCTGCAGAAAAGAAAAACAACCAGGTGCATCTGGTATCCGCAATGCCTATCTTTCGTGGAAAAAAGAAGTTACAATGATTTCATGACTATTTCTTGGCATCTGAGCAGAGACACAATGTGTTCAAGAAGAATTTGTGATCATTTAAATAACGAAATTAAGACACAGACAGTATTTTAGATAAAAACAGACAAAACGTAACACAGAAAACCAACCGGATCGTGGTTCAATGCTATCGGGACTGAAATGCCAGAACCTCGGCACATTTCAGTAATTTTGGGTCCGTTTTGTTGTGATTGACTTGAAATTAGTAAGTTAGAGTTATACAGTGTTTTTTCTCCTCATGTAGGCATTGTCCTAATCTTTTGAAACTAATAAAAGACAGGGAAGTTTTAACACTTTCTTGACCCACATCGAGATGGTTGTTTCACGAATATCAACATTTTATCATCAAAGTTTTATGTAGGAAAATTTCTGAAAGATTTTTATTTAATGTATACACGAGATTCTGCAGTATTTGGGTGGCCCAAATCAGGTTTCTTTTCATTTAGTGATGCGGAATTGAGCCCAACCCTAATAAGTTGTAGTCCTTCTACATAGGTCATGGAATGCAACTCCTTGGTCAGACTGATAACCTTATAGCTACGGGCAATGCTCTGAAGCACGTAATAAAACAGTTTAGTTTATCCTCAGCTATGACAACAAGACCCTTCCTATTCGAGTTCTGAGGAAGTTGTTGATATCCGAGGAAGGATGACTTGTGCTTTTGCCATATGACCACATATTGATAGTGAAAAAATGACTGCGCGATAAACACGCTTAACGACAAAGGTTTACTCCTTGCTAACTAAACCGCTGTTATCACGTCTTTTATTTGGCAAGTTGAATAAAGCTTTCATTCCTGGGGCATATGTTACTTTCTCTGTTTCCAGTATTGTTTTAGCACTTTTAGTGATGAATCTAACCGGATATCCGTTTGCTTGTAATTCCTTCATTAAGAGATTGATTTTATCATAAGAGGAGTTTTATGTGCCCACTTCAAGCTGACTATAGAATAACCTGGAAATGAGACCACTTCTGACACTGTGTTGAAGTGAAGCTCGTTGAAAACGCAAATGTTATCTCGATCGTATGTTCGTTATATCGGAGATTCGGTACTTAATCATTTCGTCCAGTCAATAAATAATAATGCCTAAATCTAAAAATGTAAGGTGGTCGTTCACGTAGCCGTGATGAGCTAGCGTTATAGTAGCAGTAGTCCAGGGGAAAGTTGTTACATTTGTTCCCTTGGTTTTGATTGCAAAGATAATGCGTTTGACACGGCCAAAATAGTGCAATAGTTATGAACGGTCTTCTTCTAACTTTTGTTCTAGGTGTTAAATGAAAACTATTTCCAGAAAAAAAATGGTTCTAACAGGTACCCATCTATCTGCCGATATCATTGCCCTAAAAAACGAAAATCTGATATCTCACTGCTGTATAGTCTGGTCAACGGTTTTTGTTCTTAAATTGTCTGAAAATCAAGTACGTGCGGCGGGAAATGTGTGAAAGTAGAATGGACCAGAATCTGTGGTGAACTTTTCATTTTGCTGCTATATCTTCACATCCCATATCCTCAAGGCTGTTTCTGACAGTATACTAAGCCACTGAATCTCTTGCTATGATCATCGGCATAGCTAAACATTTTAGCTTAATAATAATAATAATAATGATAATACTTAGAGTTGATTTGAATAGAACGCCTCTATGCTGCTTCGGTAAGGATCGTTACATTTGTGGCGCATTGGTTCTCCTCAGGTACACAAATTTGGCCAGGGATTTTTCTACTGAGTCAGCGTTTTCTCGTTCGAGCTGATTTTCTTCCCTAATTCACCCAATATCATCATCCTGTGTAATTTCAAGCTTCAACTTACTTTTTTCCCGTAAGCTTTGCATCTTTCTTTCATTGTGCTTTGACACATCCATCACTACTGAACCAAAATCCGTTTAAGGGAGCAGTAGAACACCCTGTCAGTACTCCTTTAGCTGTGCTTCAATGCTCCCATTAGTTATTAAGATGATCTGCCTTGAGCTATCAATTCGGTACTCATGATCTATGTGTCTACTAACGTTATCTTAAACCAGTCGAAATCATCTTTAGTTGTCTTGTATCGCGTTGAAGGCTATTCAAAATGTTTTCCATACCACTTTATATTCAATATGATTTCCTTTTTTTTACCGGAATGCAACAATTTATACTGATATGAAGGATCATGATGATCAAAATGTTTAGGATTGTCAGGAAGTGGCGACAGCATCATTTTATGATTTATTGATTTACCCAGTCTTTTCATTTTATACCTGCATGATTGGCGGAACTTTATCGAACAGAAATCAATACATTTTCTGAACCACTTCACGTTCAGGTAATCCATAGCTTCACAGGTTTTGTGTAACACAATTAGAAAGTGTGAAAACCTGAAGTTCCATAGATGTGCATATCACTTAGTCCCTTCACGATATTCGAAGTTGGGTCCGGTTTTTCACGCATTAAATATCTACAATAGATAATAAGGTGATTATTATCTTCGCTACATTTACGGTTGCAAAACCTGGCCTTTCCTCTTTTAGGATGCTAATTGACTTTCTGTATTCGACCACCAATGTCTCCGAAGCATTGCTGGTGGGAATGTTGGGTGAGCAACGAGGCTCTTCGCAGTATGTTAGGTGTGGATAGTCGCCCTCCAACAGAAGTAATCGCTCTACACCACTTCCATTGGCTTGGTCACGTATTGCGTATGCTTACTTATCGACTACCTTTCTGTGTCCTCTTTGCCAGTGACGGGCACGACTGAAAGAAACTCCGCGGCGGTTAGACCATGACATGGCGTAGAGGTATGGAGAAGCTGGCTTCACCTTTGGTTTCGACTGGTGCAGCCCACCTTCCCGTTTGGGGCCCAAGAGATAAGCATTATCGCTGGTGAGACGCTGAGAGATGGGTCCGGAATAGAGGTCATTGGAGCGAATGCTGTACAGTCTACCTGTTGAAGTCTCGTGCCCTAGAAAAAACGATAAATCAACATAAAAAAATCGCAAAGTGTACGTTGAAGCACAGAAAACATTTGTTGTCCCAGTTATCTACAATTTTCCATTTAACCATTTTCACCTTCTTTTCACTCTGTTCTGTATCCCAATCCACCCATGCTCTGTTTTTGTTATTGTTATTATTGTCGTACCGTTGGCATCATTCTTATACGCAAGCCGGTGTTATAAACATAGATTTTTTTATGCAGTGGATTTTAACCTGTATAAAGCGAATGAAGTGTGCACCAAATAGCTAGGAAATCATGTACTGCAGTGTCAACCTGTGGGGTCTTAATTAACGGTGCAACTTCACTTATCCAACTGTGGACGAAACCCGGAACCTCACAGAATGAACGCAATCATACGTCCCCAATGGATCAACGCTCAAGTGTAAACAGCAGTCAGGTTCGGACTGTTTCCAACCGAGTCATAACCCCGGAGCATGGTGCTGATTTGAGCACGGTGTGGTGCTCGCAACAAACACGCAAAGTTTCGTTGTGTACCGCGCATAAGTAAAATAATGAGGTGCTCAGTGGTCAAGTGGGTTGGTTGCGCTCTACCTGTAAGTACCGGGATCAGTTCCCTATGGGGCCACTGTATTCGCACCAACGTTTGGATTTGATAGCTTTTCAGTTCAGAATTTGTCCGCTCTGTTCACGACAACATTGATACTATTCATCAGAACAACAAAGGTCCTTTTTCAATCTACATTTAAGAGCTACACACCCGTCACTTTATCCAACATTATATCCTGGTTCACGCAGTTTTAAAGTAAATTTGTCGGGCTTGGTAAATTAAACCCATCCAATACCATTAACTCGAATATTTAGCGTTGCAGAAAACAGTTCAGACGATAGTGTTCTCGGTGACCGTAATCTCAAGGCTGTGGCAAACCTCAGTAATATGAACGGTCTCACCCAAAGTATATGTTCATTTCTTGCTTAAATGCTCAATCGCTTCGTCGTTTCTCATTGGTTGTATTTTCTGCTAGTAAATTCCTCGGATTTAACAAACAATGAACTTGCGCGTTCTTTAGGGTTAATTAGTAATAACTAAATGGAATATATCTGCAGTGTTCTTTTGTGCGAGAAATCGATAGCTGTCGCCACAGTACCAGAGACATTTTTAAAAGATAATCCAAACAAACGTTTTCCCCGCCTGTGCGAAATTGAGAAGTTTTCTCCGCCCCTATTCATTTCCCAATTTCGTTTTGCGTACTCTGATTTACTTTGTTCTTTTTTGCCCCACCAGAATTTGAGAATAATGCTGAAATTTAGCCCGTCAAGTTGCACAATGTTTCACTGACCAAACTCATCCTAGTATCGCAACATGTTATTGTTTCCGATTTAACCGCTCTGTAGGCAAACATGTGGAGCGCAGGCGGAATTTCATTATTTAGGTCGTGACAGCAATGCACAGCAACGGTCCACTAATTCCATGGGGCTTTCCACGGTCTGCAGATTTGTGTGTGCTTTATGACTCGCAGGTACACACACACCGTAGCTGCTAGACTTGCTCTCTCTCTCTCTCGCTCACCGGATGTGGCAACGTGTTCGGATTGACGTTCCCCGCTGCAATCAATCACACGGAAACAACACGTTCATTTTTTTCTCCCGATGGATCCCCACGAATGTGGATTATACTGATTATGCAAAATAAACACGGTTCATGGCGTAGTGGAATTGATTTCAACAGCAGTCACTCAATAATGGTTGACAGTATGAGGTAGAATTGATTTTTTAGCGAAGCAATAACGCCCTATGCCGAAACAACATGAAAATGCGTTGTGAAACAAACCATGCAATGTCCTGAAAGAGGATAAAGAAATATTTGATCTCTCTAATGTTTTCGATCAATAAGTGTTGGCGTACAGATGGCATCCTCAATATTTCTCTCTAAAAAAATCTGCTTGAAGGAAGCTAGCTTTGGATAATCGAAGTAATCATCAAATTCCGCTACCTTTTTTGCAGAGATAAAAACTGAAAAAAAATAACTTTTCACAAAAAGAGGGAGC
The DNA here is from genome assembly GCA_900618425.1 of Echinostoma caproni. NCBI lineage: Eukaryota > Metazoa > Platyhelminthes > Trematoda > Plagiorchiida > Echinostomatidae > Echinostoma > Echinostoma caproni. The sequence continues at coordinate 24,714 of UZAN01046513.1, forward strand.
GGACAAATTTCGTTTATGTTCCTATCAAAATTGGGAAAACTAGATGAACATCCAGGGAATGAGATACATACACCCACATACAACACTGCTTGGACTCGAGTGCAACTAAGCTCGAAAATCTACATGCGGTGTGGATGCTACCTTTGGTGCCTCTCTGACGCCATGTTTGCCAGAACATATCCTAGTTGATCGTTTGTAGTGAGCTGCTGATAAGGTGACGGTCACACAATTTATCTGGCGACCGCTGGGTGATTATTTGGAGAGTCATATTGGTTTGAACCATGATTAATTGCATTTTGTGATACAGGTCGATCGCCATTAATTGCTGAAGAGAATAGGATCTTCTAGTCAAGGAAATCGAATTCCATGGACAACGGGTTTGATTCAAGGGTTCAAATGTCCTTGTTGTTTACTCAGTCATATTACTTATGTTCCTAGGGATATTCTGCACTCAGTACAGAGCCAAGATTGTTTAAAGCAGAGGCTGATACGCTTCGACGGTCTAAAGAGAACAACTTAAGGAACTGAAAAGTTTAAGTCGGTGAGAGATTTAATCGAAGCGGTGCAACTGGGAAAAAAGGATTTATAAAGCATACCCGAAGATTGGTTTCATTAGTGAAACATTTCGTGGGAGATTATGGTANACAAAACGCCATTCAACTAAACGTCCAATAACCGCGAAATTAAGGTCAATAAGAAGTCGCTGTTATTTGGCGCTCAGGAACAAACAAATTTTCGAGATAGTATGTGTCCTGATGCTCCAAAATGGGCATCTACAAGGTTGATGACAGATCGTGAAATGTACGGTAGAGCACAATACACGAAATCTGATATGATTAAATTCCCCACTTAATTTGAAACTCCCTTTACACACCGGCCGGATATATCAAACTCTGGTGAGCCCCTTTTACCTCGGATCTAATTTTCGAACCTGATATATTCCAAGCAGCAAGCGTGTTATTCTTCTGTGCGACGAGAAGGGTGAAAACTCACACTGCTAGTTGCCGTTGTCGGTTTCCAACAAGCATAGCTTCCACAAGTCCCAAACCAGTGTTTCATTAGCCATGGTGACACTCAGACTGGGATACTCCCACCAGATCAGAAAATCAGAGTATTTTTCACAGTTAACACAGTTTGCGCAACGAAGGGTTTATTCAAACTACTTTATTTTTTCCTCCACTAAATAATTTCTACCAGTCAGTGAGATTATTTGTGCATATTTTGAAATGTGATTACAGTGAACAGTGAACAGTATATTTAAACGTTCGATTCCACCTGATAGAGAACTTCTAATTTTTCAGAACTTCATTTATTTCTACACGTTTGAAAACATTTCTCCATTCTTCCTCCTGTCCACTCCATTGTTACTTGGCTTTCCAAATTGTCGTCATGGCTACTAGAGGAAAAAATGTAAAAATAATGGGAACTCAAGTGAGGATAAAAATGTCAGCATGATACTGTCAGTCAATTTTATTCTATCCAACTGGGATGAGTTAGTCTGCCAAGACAGATCAATAAAACACATCTGGTTGAAAGTCAAGCTTAGTCAACCATCAACTTGATACACCTCGAAATCAAGTTTCGCAAATCATTTTGTATATTCACTGCCCTGGTTGTGATTCGAGCGATGTAGACCCTTTAAGCGAGTCGCGTGATTCGTCCCTGTGACGATTCGGTAACACTGAAGCTGAGCAAAATGAGTGACTTCTGTTTGTTCAGATTTTGTGTTCAAGGAGAGTCTGTCATTATCTGAAGTTTTCATCAGATGTATTAGCTCTAGTTATAACAAAAGGTTCTATTTTTCTCCTTTCTGGTTCTCTCTGAATCGTCTGCACGGCTGGTGAGGCACGGAATGAGTAGATGGGAACAATCAATCAAGTAATTTGTCGTAATAAAGCAAACCAAAATACTTCTTTCATCCAAACATTCGTATTTTGGTTTTTGAGGTCGTAACTTTTATTCAATGTTTTCTCATAATACTATCAATGTTTTTTTCGAATTGAATCATTCTCTGAAATAAGAGAAGGAGTGTTCAGTACTGTGTTTTTCCCGCTTGTTGAAACAGTTACATAGCTGTCAATTTCACAATTTCATAAATTCTGTTTGACTGATTGCCTGTCTGTCTGTCTATCTTATAATAAATTTCTGACAATGTTACTTTCCACGTTGTCCCAATGTGAATGCGATCGATTTATCATTCTAGTTTTGAATTTCAAACATCGTTACAATTCATTGACAGTCAATGCTGATTTTATGCATTGGATTTGCTGAACTTCCGGAATTAATTGACTGGTGATTGGGTTTCTCTCGATTGGATCTCCGATTGCATCTGGTAGGCAACAATTCGAAGATAATCAACATCCAGTGTACCTAGGCAAAAAATAAGAAGCGGAAATACAAATCACTTCATCACCTCAAAAAATGGTGCAAATTTATTCATTGAACGTACGACGTGGCTGAGTGTACCGTGGCGACTGTATTTCACTCGTAGCATTCCAGTACACTCATCATCCGCAGTTTTGGGCATTTCTCTCCGACTAAATTTATTGCGGGGAACACAGACATGGCCACTGTGATCAAAACAGGATATCTCCTTCAACTAAACAAACATCTGTTTATATAACAAGAAGTACCCAATCAATGGCAAGACCACTACCAGTGTCGCAATGATCGTCACACGAATTAGTTACTCCATATGTAAGCAGTTCGTTCATATTTTTCCTGTAAAATCCATTTCTCTCTCCTCTATTTCACTCAGGTGACAAGTCAAGTGATTTCAAACAAGATAGAATAGCGAACAGACAAGTTTCCAGTGATTCATATTCATACTAATACCATACTGTATATATATATATATATATATGTCATCGCTTACGAGTAAAATTATCTTTTGAAAATAAAATATACTCACATCTTATATTGCTAGAAACGATTTCAATATGAGACCGCAAATCCGATTATCCAGGATCACTTAATTTAATCATTGAGATTTCTCGGAATGTGGTGTGTGTATTGAGATGGGCCAAGGAAGCATCACCAACTGCACAAATTGTTTTCGGGATCACAGAGTGAGGTTGTGCAACCGAAGTAACACCGACGGAGAACCTCTCTTGATAATCACCGAGGAACTTTATACAGAGGGAGGAGGAAAGCCTGGACCATGTTCACAGTGTGATCTGATTCAGCTAGGTGTGAAACCAAGGTATGGGGAAAATGTTGAATTACAGAGGACAGATTCCTACGGTTTCATACGGTAGCGTGTGGTCGCTCAATTTGTGTGCTCTCGGTTTTCAGTGGATTTTCTGTGTCAAACCTCGTCGTATAACATCGAGTCAGCACTCATTCGACTCAGTTCGGTGAGCTACATCGAGTGATACCACTCTCTTGGATATATACCATAGGCCTTTCACGTTTCCGCCGTTCGGCTGTTCGGAGCGAATTCTCCATCTTATGCACGCGTGTAAACTTGTTCAAGTTTCCACGCATTACCTGCATTGTGATATCAGTTTGTTTGAAATTCTACGCTCTATCCAACGAGCTTCTTTTCAACTCTGTGTGGTCATTTCTAAGAGATCTACGGATTTAAGTTTGTGGTTTTCAATTCTGTTCGCGTCTGCACGTGTGTCCTTCCCCCCATCTCCAATCGCCACGATCGATACGCGCCGGTCATCCCCGGTTATTGTCTTGCACGCGGACTTTTCTCACCGACGTGTGGTTGACTCAGCCACACCGACTTCGCTTCACTTGACCTTTGTCAACAATCTCCCATCACGCCGTTCACAGAGCACCGAAAATAGGTCGCCGAAGTTTGTCAACGCAATTAATCACAAGGTTTCGGTGTGTGTGGCTCAGTGGGCTGCGAGAAAGAGGTCAAAACAGGAATGCCATGCACATACTGCCAGAAAACTTTTCACGCTGCATACGCCAAACTATCGATGAAAAAGATGAAACACGCTCGCACAACAAGACTGCTTTTGATTTTGCAGCAATTGTATGAAGACTCCGGTGATAAAATACATGATCGGCATTGAAAATAGGTTTGAGAAGCTACTGTTAGCCGCAGAGGTAACAGCTAATGGGAAAATTTCAGCACTGGAAGAGAAAATAACTGCCCTGGCGTCCCAGATCCTCCCAGTGAGCCCAATCCAGCGACCGACTAAGCGTCCAAGGTGCTGTTTAATCAGCGCCGCCCCAACTTAGTGCGTATCCCCCGCTGACATAAATATGGTTGCTATGGTAACAAATGATACAGTGACAGTTCCTGAGCCGAAGAAGATCGTCCAACGA
>UZAN01046515.1:0-19396 GCA_900618425.1 Echinostoma caproni
CTGATTAGGATCACGAGCAAGGCAATGGAATTTCGCTCGCTCAGCTGCTTCGAAGTTGACAGGCTGGAAATGTTTTAGTAGCAAATCCTTCAGTTCTTTATACTTCAGTTGTATTGGTGACTCTGGGAATGCCACATTTTTAATCAGCTCATAAGCTTTCTTTCCAACAGCTAAGAGAAAATGTGCCGTCTTCTTATCGGCATCCAGACTCTTGCGGGTGAGACACCAAATCTCAAAAAGCTCTAGAAAATATTCCAGATAACGTGGATTCGAATGAATACCAAGAATTTCCAAGTTGCAGGTGTACATGAGGGGATAAAAACCGGCCGCGACACCAACTGTGGTACTCTGTACTTGGTATCAGGAATCGAAATGTAATAATCCGCGTAATTAAGCTCCAACCGAACTAGTACACAGTACGAAATAGAACACCAGAATACTCGAAGTCGGATTGTATTACGCGCCGAAATTGTATAAAGCAATCGATCATGTAATGAAACAAGAATGTTCAGTTTATACGCAATCACCACAAGATCCCAACGAAAAGCAAGTCAAATTGATGAGGCACTGTTGAGGGAGGAAAGTTGTGGTGATCGTGTAACGAGTACGCGCGCACCGCAGTACAGTTTCCAGGTAACCAGTCAAGAAGCGGGATAACCGACCAACCCTGTAGTCTCAATTGGCACCATCCGGATTGGCTGAGTGCAAGAAGGCAAACAGATAAACCATATCCTTGTCGATTGGACATTCAAGAATCGACCAATGATTGTTTGTTGCTTGTAATATATATTTCCATGATTTTCTGAATAGAACTAACTGTATCCACAGCTCGTCTTGGTTCTACCTGACTTTGCGCTATTCAGTGCGTATGCAGTCCGATACCGAGTTCGCGCTATTCGATTCCGATTCCTATTCCGAATACTACAATTGGCGTCGCGGCATGGAGTTGCGCACTATCGAATCCCTGAATCTACATTCACATCCGTCTGAGATTGAAGAATGGGTCGAACGTTTCGAGCTCTGGTGCAGCCCACGGCAGAACGGAAAACAGGATCAATCCGTACTATTTCTCACGGTGGGTGGAAAGGAGATGTATTCTTTGCTGAAGAATCTCGCTTTCCCCGACAATCCGGCCAAGTTACCATTCCCGATACTGAAACAACTGCTTCTTGCCCACGTGATTCCTGTTGATTTCCAAGCTACTGAGAGGGCAAAATTCAATTGGTTGGTTCGTGCCGAGTCAATGCCCTGTGGANTGTTGCTCAACAAACAGGCTTCCAAGTGTAACTATGGAGACAGACTGGAGGAGCAATTGTGTGCTCACCTTATTGCAGGCATTAACAATATGAATCTGCAGAGAAAGTTGCTGAAAAAGAAGGATCTAACATTTTCCGAGGCTAGGAGGATATGTGATCGGTATGATTATCTCACTGCAGCAACAACCTGTGAGTCGTCTACGTTATTCCAGAGTAGTTCACGAAGCAATAAACCCGGGATGCAGTCCAAATCTCCTCACAAGCAGACGACCAATTACTCTGACCAGAGGACCCCAACCACGAATATCAATCGGTGTATGTCGTGTGGCCAATTCCATGTATGCTCCAACTGTCGATCCAGAGATACGAAGTGTCATTCCTGTGGTAAAACTGGTCATATTGAGAAGGTATATCGCCAAAGGAAATGCAATGTGATGAGTACAGCGTACTGTCAAGAAGAAGTCAACTCAATTTATACATTAAGAACAATGGGCAAATACAAGCAATTATTTTACAAGGATATTTTTTTGAATCAGGAATTCGACACAGTTTTATTGTGGATATCGGCAGCGGTGTGTCCATCATTTCAAATTGACTTTGCGCTATTCAGTGGGTTTTCAGTCCGATTCCGTGTTCATGCTATTCGATTTTGATTACTATTCCGAATAATATGCTCACTCCCGGTTTTGTGCTGACTGCGAGTAAGTTCACTAATTTTTGAAGCATTTTATGTTATATGACTGGGGAATACTGTAACGATTGTAGTAGTAGTAGTGGTAATACGCACGGAATTCGGTACACCAACCACGCAATAGGAATCACAGGACCCGAATCAATAATCGGTTATCACGATTGGACCGCAGAAGCAATGTCCCACGAGAACGAGACGCGAGGAAAAGGCCAGAGGACAGGCAGAAAGTAGCTTGTGTTTGGAAGAAATAAAGGTGATTAAATAATATGTACAAAAGATTATTGGCTATCTGGGCATCCACCAATTGGATTGCAGCACTGCTTGTGTAATCTTGCTTCTGTCTGCATTGTCTTGGATTCGCTGGCACCATCCACCAATGACACGTATTCAGAAGTTATGCACGTGCTATTGACGTCAACATTCAAACTTGATTGATCGCCAATGTCCTGAAACTGTAACGCACCGCTCCAGGGTAGGCGCCATCGTGTAGGCCTGGATCACCACAAATACCCACGTCTTTATTTCACGCTTATTGTGTTTTGGCATTGTTTTCTATCCTAACTGCTCCCTAATTCCAGGAGTTGCCAATCGTTGTCAGCCTGGGTTGCAATGAACGGCTGCAAGCCATCCATGATGGGCGAAATGGCCCAGGAACGCGTCGCTCCGTGGCTGGCGTTATCCCGTAGACAAGGATCACCTGACATTCGCTGACAGACTGTTATCGCGTTTTGTTTCAACTTTAAGGTTTCTTTCCTAGTTATTATTGCTTTCTTATCATGTCAACTTGTTAATGAAATCTCTGTCCGTATTTCTGTTTGCTTGTTATCCTAAAATTTAGTCCATCAACTAGTTAATCAACTTGTGGTATGCCCATTTGCCGGACACCATTTTTCCTCTACAATCTAAATGTATGCTCACATTTTTACTTCAATACCAACGCCATGTGACACTTGTTTTATACGATCGATAAATGCTACATACTTCCGCGAGAGAAATTTCAGTTTTCGCTTCCGATCCGTTTTGCTCGCTATCGCGCTCGTTGGTTCTCGTACCTTCGTGCTTTAACAAAAACTCTCGTTAGCCGATACCGGTACGTTCTCTGTGCCACGGTACCTCAATAAAAGCCTACGACAACCACAAGTCTACTGGTTTAACCAGCGGTAACTTGGTTGTTTTGCGAGCCCAGGGTCCCGTTCTAAAGTGCGTCACGGCCGGTCGTAGTCGACTTTTTTTTCCATACTACATGCATCCACATCACTGTCACCAATGAGCGCAACTCTTGCCGATCGTGATTTATGTAGAGCAAAAGTGATGGAGTCATGGAGGCTTTGGAACAGACCGATGAAATCGATGACAGCGAATCGGTGTGTTCGACCGAGGTACTGCTCACATTTTTGAGTCGTGTGTTTGGTACGCACAGTAGGTAGATTCTCAAGGAATAGGCGATGAGATTTTCGAGCTGTGAGGTAACTGGTCAAGCGCGTTTTACGAAATAACTAATCACTGCGTGCAGATTAGACATTTCGTTCTCTACAATCCCATTTATTTCTCACCATGTTTTTGCTGTTGCAATAAACAGTGCTCATCAGGCGGGCACTGGTCGCGTAGGATCATAACACTACGACTGATGTTTGCCCAGAGTTTGAATGCATTCAGAAAATCATGAAGATTGTGGTACGAATTCTCTTATCACGGTTTGTTCAATGCATAGTTTGAACCCGGACTAGTAAGCTGTATAGTTATATTAATTTGAAACACCTCGAGTGATCACAATTTTCACATTCACACACATACTTCACATCTGTTCAGCTGTATATGTTCTTCTTGTTCGGCAATTGCAAGCTTATTTACTTAGATTCAGGCTACTTTAGGATTGCCCGCGACCGTTTAGGTGGAGTAATCATGCTTGGTTTACCGTCTTAGTGACTGTAAGCCCAAAGATGCACAATGTGGTCCTGGTGAATCATCGAACAAAATCTGCTTCCCTGTCGGTTGCAAACACTGCCTCACCTATCGGCTCTACCAAGTGTTGCATTGAGACTGAAACACTGCTAAGACGGGATTTCAGCTCTGGCTCAGTTGCACTTTTAACCGACGAAACTGTGTCAAATGGCACTGGATGAGCACACCTCGCAAGCCCGTCCACACGCTCTCCTGAATTGTTTGTGAGCCGGTCGCTTTGTTTTGACTTGCTCGTGAAAAACCGTCTGAACGCTTCGGGTCCGAGTGTTCGGGACACACGAGAGGAAATCAACTTTCTTATCAGTCGTATAGCGTAGGTTCAACTTCAAAGAGCGTCTTCTTCAAACCGAATCGATCACGAGTGAATGGGCCTGGGAGTTGTGATTAACTCTCACTATTTGGCGCATTGTCATCGGGCAAAAGTGCAAATGAACCGTTGGTGAAAACGGGCTACACGACAACGTGTTCTGGCCTTACCTTAATGCCTCACCTGGTCCATCCGCGTTCATATTTGTCGGCTAATTATGTGAGCCAACCCACTTTGACTCTGCTTACCAATCACGTGACACACACACACACGCACTCGTACACATACGCACCATAAGCGTCTGTCGTCAGTGGTCGAGCCACACCAGCAAACTAACAGCACTTGTCACCGCACTACTGTGTGATCCGTCCACAGTGCATTCATGAACCCAACCTATCAGCGTGCTTGACCTTGTCACATGCGCCCGTTAGGCTTGGGCGACTAGGCTCAGACAAAATAGGTTACTTTAGGACCATCACGTACGAACGAACTCTTGATTACACCACGTTCGTTTATTTACGCATATTCGGGAAATCCTAATGTGAGTACTCTCCCCCTAACTGTCGATGTATGTTCGAATTTACTTTTGTGTGTGTACTAAATGTCAGTTAAACATTTGGTGAACCCACGTTATCCGTGAATGCCCACCCTAATGGTCCTGACTTGACTCATTTCGACCCAGCATATTTTTCGTCATGATGATGTTTGTGAATACGCATTTATCTAAGTAGGTGAATATCTGGCCATTTTTCTGTAATTTCTGACTTTGAAGACGTTGAAGCCATGTCAGGTGGTTCGAATACGTATTGACTGGTGTCTGAATTTCAAGGTAGCAAGCACTTGTGTGTAGTATTTCCAAGGCCGTTTTTTTAAGGAAGGAGGGCGTACCAAGATAAACGGGATGTATGTATGCTAGGGTGTGTGTGTGTGTGAATATCTTTAACGGCTTCATCAGTGCAACGATAGGAGTGCACATGAATAGCTGTAAGCATTCTGAAGCCGTATCAGATACACTGAAAAATAGTACAAGATGTGTCGGGGACATGATTTGGACCACCTGGATAATGTGTAATATAGTTTCTATAAGTTAAATTGCTCAATCCACATATTTCCTAATGACTGACGAATTTCCGCTATATATCAGGCAGGTCTATCCACGTGGAAAACTCATAAAATCCCTTTTTAAAGCAATGTTTGCTACCCAAACAGACTCATCTCAGAAAAATGATCGATATGTATATTGACTACTTTCAAGTATTATGAAGTGTCTCAATAGCTATAAACCAGAATACTAGATGTGTTTAATATATCAATATTCCAGATAGCCTTTGTATGGCCGCAGTCCTTTTCACGAAAGTTGACTGTGCATTTCTATATTCAACAAATAGAAAAAGGAAGTAAAAATACATTCACTGAAAATTCCCATTGTGACATGGAAAGGACAACACGAGTAGCGAACAAGCTCGTTTTCGATAACTTCACCCTCTGGCTAATGCAGCTATATACATTTAGTGAATAAACGTGCAGCAAATAATGTCAGAACGAAAATGCGTTGATTGGACGGCAAGGGAGTCGTGAGAAGTGGTTGGGAAAGAGGTGAAAACAAAAAAAACAAGTTGTTAGTCCGTGGGTTAGAATGGGGAATCGTGAAAACAGAGAAAGGAGAGGCAGGGGGAAAAGGGATGAAACAGGAAGGGTGAGGTCACACACTTAGGTCAAAGGGTCACGAGAAGTGTCATGGGTTAATTGACGTTCAGTGTCGGGTCTGGGCCAGGGTAACTGTAGGGCTTTGACGAATTGTTTTTGTGAGCATAGAGTTGGTCGCAATAACCTTATTGCTACCGCCTCTGGTGTCGCAAGAAGGCGTTATCGGAGGGTTTTGGGGTACCTTGTAGATAATTTTGAACGCATCCTCAGTTATCTGATATCCGGTATCTACGAGGTGCGCCGTGTTTGCACTCGAGACGATGCTTGTGGTTCCTGTGTTTAACCAATAAAAATACATTGTATTTCATTTTCCTAAGTTTACAAAGACATCTTATGATTTAGATGGTGAATGTTTGGATTAACCCATTCGGTTTTTTCACAGGCACCAGGCACTGTTGGTGATGTTCGATGTGGGTTTCACTCACGCACTGCTGACGAGTCCCAAACAGGACGAAACAGCTGTCCACTGCTCTTTGTTGGTTATCACAAACATTTCCATCGCACTTCTTATGATTTTTCAACAAGGATATAGCTGCCTAATACGTTGTAGGTACTTGCCAGTATCATTATGGATGCCTGGTTTGAAAAATCAAACGACATTTTCGTGCTCTTTCTAGATAGTACTAAACCATGTTCCCAACAGATCCTGTTGCATTTTCAGTCTGCGTCAGATAAGTTACTGGTGCGCACTACTTTCGCAGGACTGATGAAAATGTCAGAGCCATTAACGCATGTAACGAGAGAACATAATGAACGGTAAGCTGTCCATTGATCTGTATACACCGTGGTTTCCGGCATCACCCACGTTGCAGTGTAGGCAGAAGTGTTCAGTTCTGTTCTTACAACCATTAACCATGCACCTTCGTATGCCGGTTTGGTTGCTGTCTTTTAGTTGCCCATTTGGACAAAGCAGCAGAATGAAGATTGGAATGTTGAAAGCAAATTCAAGCGGAAGGTAGCACATTTTCATAGACTGAAGTTAGAAGAATAATGACTGGATGCACGAGCGCCACCGTTTGCGATACCCAGCCATACCAATCAGTATCTCTAACCATCGGTGACCATCATCCCGCGGTCTCCATCCAGGGAGCCTAACGGGACNTATGAGACCCAGTCTCCTGGTTAAGGTTTTCATACTCTCATGCCAGGTCTTAGTTTGACCATCCTTCATTGTTTTCCAACCGCTACCAGCCTCACCAAGCATCGTTCGCCGTGACAACCTACCTGGTGACATGCGTAACACATGTCCCAATCAACGTAATCTATGGAGGTCGATCACTTGCTCCAGTGGACGACCGCGATTACCTACAACTCTACGCACAACTTCAGCATTGCTCGTCGGGTTTCCCCACCAGACTCGTGCAATTCTACGTAGACAGCGGTGTTGGAACACTGACAGTCTATTTTCATCGTGTTCCCGTAAAGGCCAAGTCTCTGCAACGTAAAGTAGAACTGGCCGGACCGCTGTAGCATATACTCGATCCTTCACAGACAGCCGGATGTCGCGACGGGGCCACAGATGTGCGGATGTTGATCGATCTTCCACACGTAGAAAATAACCTTTCCGTAGCGTTTTATCATACACTTCTAACAACCATACAACCGACCATGGTCTTCCTCGTTTGTATTTCCTTTTTTTCTGAAACACTTTCGTCAATTTCCACTGTGGATTCAACGCTATCTACTTGTGTCGTCAGGGCGCATGTTACGGAGAGCCAGACTTCACAATGGAAAGTGTACAACTGGATGGCACTTTCCATTTTAGCTGCACGCGTGATTGTTTCCTGCATCAAAAAGTACAAGAATAATTCAATGAATGTAGACAGAGGCAGTTGGAAATTTTGGAAATAGGCGCAAATACGAATGGAGACACGCTTCTTGCACTTCGTACACCTGAAAACAATCATCCCGACTGTTATCAAACTCCCAAATGTGCATTGGGCGATCACACATACCTTCTCTCCTTTTGTTAACAAACCACGATCTTGTAGAGATCTGCCTCTATCAAAAGCAGAATTCGTATGGAGAGTCAGGAAACGACTATGCAAATCTGTTCTTGACGAACCCCGAGAGTTGGGAGAGATAAGGCCACTAAAATTCATGCCCGGAAAGACGCAAGATAGGGTTCCGGTTCGGCTGTGGTAGTAAATAAATGCTATACTGAACTGGAGCAGGCCAATTTACCACTGAGACCAGTTTACCTCTGCAAGCTGCAACACCCTGATCTAGAGCAAACGGTTTTAGCAACAGTAGCAGAAACTGTGGCCCTGCCAAAAAGCGGGGTGTCCACTAGGGTACTAAGCCCGAGGAAAAGATCCGAGTAAACTGTGGGCACTCTCCAGGGGCTCGGGAGGCATTGGTGTTTATGCACGCCAATGCATGTAGTGTTAGAAATAAATGGCCGTATTTTCTGACGATACGCAGGCCGGGGGAATTGTCCTCTCTGAAACATGGCTAACTCAGGACGATCATTTACCTGAACCAATATTAGGCCGGCTTACGATGCACAAGTATGATAGAAAAGAGGTGACAATGGGGATGAAGTAGCTGTCCTAATCACGAGGATGTGGTAAGGGGGGAGTGCACTCGGAACATTCAGATGTCCTCAGCCTCGTTCGAAGAAATTCTTTTTTCTAACCCAGTCAAGTCCTTGCATTCCACAATTGTTTAGTTGTGCAGCAGTATTTCGTGGTTTACGCGGTAAAATGCGTTGGATAAGTTCAAATACACTAAGTCCACTACATCACCGTGATCAACTGATTTTGTCTACTCTTCTCGGGCCATATCAGTGGTACACAATCGCCTGCGCCTGTATTTTCCAAATGACTCATCGCATTGTTCGCAACAATGTGTCCCTTAACTTTGGATTAGATGGGGAGGAGAGTGACTGGGTGGTAGTTAACCGGGTCACTACGACAGACACCTTTGTGTATTGGTGAAATTATTCCTTGTTTTTGTTTGTGGGAGCACAGTTTGCCGAACTTGCTTTGGAATAGTTCACTTAGTGCCTGAAACATGTTACCTGCCAGCGTGATGATGGTTTGCGGATGGATTTGACCTACCCCAGGAGAAGAATTCCGTTTCCAACACTGTAGCTTCTGTGCTATGATTTCTGCTTTATGGTTGTGAGACCTTGAGTTTGTGGGTAGAACTCATACGTCGTTTTTGACAATCGATGCTTACGTAATCTGGGGCAAGTGGGATGGAGTGAGTGGGTTAGTAACCGAGAAGTAGGTCGTCGGGTGTTTGAGAACGCATCGAACACGAACTCACTATCGCATCGCTTCGTTGGTTAAGACACGTTTTGCGTATGTCCGACGGTCGCCTACCGCAGCGCACCTTATTGGCGGTAGCCGTTGCAGACTGGAGAAAGCCACATGGAGGCCAGCAGATGACGTGGAAACGAGGCATGAAGAAATGCACAGAGCGATTAGGTGGAGCATGTGTCTCTCTTCTTCCGGGTTGGGATCCAAAAGACTCCGTAACCTCATGGTTGGAGACGCTGAAGGTCATGGCAACAAACCGACAGTGGTGGCGATCATGCTATCACTTCTTGTCAGACCAGAATGCTTGAAATAGTATGTATGCACAGCTGTACTGTGATCTGTGTATGTTGATCATAGAGGTTCGCCTTCTTTTCCCGTCCCTAAACATAAATCCAACCCCTATTCTCTTTATACATTATCCCTTATCTTGCATGCGTTATGAGTGGCAGTGTTCAGTGGATTTCACTTCGCTATATTACGATGTATAAGGATGATGATGATGATTTAATTTCTGAGGAAAAATCAATTGTAGTTAATTTTGGATGTGGTATGTGCCGCGATGATTCGTCCTCAGTATTATGTTGATTGACAACCCAGCTGGGTGGACCTGGGTTTGTTGAGTTGCTGTTTAGAGCAAATACGAGCGACGGAGACAGTCGCCAACTATCTGGATGTTCTGGATCACTGAAGAAGGGGTATTTGCAGTGGGTGGAAAACAGATCCACGGTCAGTCTTCTTTCAACCACACAGAAGTGAGTCGCACGGGGGACCACTATTCACTTAAACCAATGGGCGGTTCATAGACCATCGGCATCGTTGGGTTACATTCACATGTGTGTCAATCACTCTGACGGCTTTGTACACCGTGCGATCTGCGTTCATGTGAACAAGGTGGAGGCTTTCTGACGTAAGACAAAACGCCGGTTGAGTAATGTGTACGGGTCTTTTAGGTAGATGCTATGGGACCACTTGGATGAGGTTCAATATCAGACGTGGCTCAATATTTCATATCAAACATTCCCCACCAATGTAGAAACTTTGTTTGGCATTAGATACATGTATCCCTATTAAACCATACACTATAAATTTGTAAATTTGATATTATATTCATAATACATATTTATATAACTATGTTTACGAGTGTCTCATCATTAGTCTACTTCATATTGCTTATGCGTAGTCGTTGCAATAAGGCGAAAAATAGTCATTGGATGTAGTATTGGACACCGCCATTTATTTATTACAACCGCGTTAATATTGGTATATACGTATCCCTTAAGCTAAGCTGTCTACGTTTTATTCAGCTCAACTGGTATTGGGAATAATCAACTCAACTCAAACTAGTTCTCGTTATTTCACACAACAAAATGTTATGAACAAGGGGCGAGCACCACAAAGATGAAGATGTGTTTTTCAGTTATAAGTAATAGCCACCTAAGCCTTTTGGACTGTTCTGGAGTCCCGGTCCTTCTAAAGCACCCGTAGGGATATTCGGGATACTAAGTCGAGCGACAGCGAAGCTGTCTACATCTTACCAGCCTCTACAGTATCGGAAATGTTCTATGAATTCAAACATTTTCTGCTCATCTGTGAAACGAGAGATGATTTCCGTTCCGGTGCGATCGAACACAGCTTGTAACAGTTATAGTCAAAGGGTGTCAGTTTTACTCCGGGTGATAGGCGTCAACGAATGAATTCTTTCGTATGAACTGGAAAAAATATCTTCATTTCTAAAACACTGAACAGTATCAGTCATTAATGATTAAGATATTACGAAACGCGCATTATTTTGCCAATTGTAGTTAATGTTTTACAAATTATGTCCTCTTCTATCCAACGGATTCTGAACTCATTTCCCATTACAGATTATTAGAAACCTTGAAAAAAGTGTTGGAAATAACCTGTTCCTTTGGATGATTTTACGCGTCAATTCTCAGGCAAACTACCAAGGACCGTTCGGTGGCGTTCATTGAGCCCGCTGTTTCGAATTTGATTTGACCAGCATCTCCATAACCGAAATGTGTGCCATCAAAGTGCGAATATCCTTTATACTACCCACATCACCTTCGCTGATAGACTCCAGTCTTGAACTAGAATTCACATCTATCTTATTGAGAATGTTTGTGTGTGCGTAGCTCGCATTTCAAGTCTCAAGGCCTATGTTGTTAATTGTTGCACGTGAACGGTGGATTTTACTATTAAGCTTCCGTGAAACAGAGTAGCGATTCTCCCCTACTTCGCCCGAATGAGCCTGAAAGAGCATGTTTTATTCAGAATTACATCTTCGGGATAGTGTTGATTTCTTGCGAGATTTTGTGGTAATCCATTGATAGTTAACATTTACAAGAGGACTTCTGATTTCGCACAGTTTTATCCATTGGCCATGTATCCAGTCGGTGGAAAATCAACCCTTGAAGAAAAAGAAATATTCCATTGTCTACCATCATTCCTCCGTGGTAGATCATTAGAAACCTCGAGTGGGTGGTGATGCTGTATTCGGACAGCTGTTCGGTTCATTTTGCCTAAACGTATGCTGTTTAGTCAGTTGGTTGTTCTCTTAACAGGTTCCGTTTTTGTGTACGGCCGAGTCACTTCGTGTAACGAAAGATTTGTCAATAGAAAACCTATTGTGTTGTGTGTTCCGTGTGTGCCTATACCTCCACTTCCGATTTTGCTGAGTGATGAGAACGCATCTCCGATTGCCAAAAAGAGCAGTGTTTTCTCAGATTGCTACCGACTCATTTTACTCATTAAAGCAAACCATGCGTACGGATCGAGTTCCCGTACTACTACTATTCGTGTAGTCAAGATGTCCGAACGTGCGCGCATCATTTTGGGTGTAACAGTCTGGTGTGTCCTGTTCATACAAAAACGCAGTGAATTACGCACTTGATCTGCTGGTCGGGTAAGCACGTACACGTAGTCGGTCTGCAGACCAGTGAGTAAGCCGGGCTTCAAGGCACAAGCGGTTCACAGAACTTGTCACAATTGTCACATGACATCCGCGTGCAATCACGCAGGGTAGGTAAGCCACTAACGAATCAATATGTGCGGACAGTTCCTTCACAGTTCGCCTACACGAATTGACCTTGTCACAAGGTAGTTTCGTATCACGTGCGTGCGTACGAGCGTGATAACGGGCAACGTCAGCCAATCCAGCAATCAGCAATTACCAAACGTCCGCGGTAATCGAAGGTCACGACATTGTCCTTTGCTCCTATGTGCTCACACTTGTTCCCGTTCAACGTGCCTCTGATAGGTCTGATTTTACAAGCTGCCCTGATTACGTCCCCCCTCCCGAGTTTGTATTTTATATTTCGCCCCGATCGGATTCTGGCCATTGTGAATTTCTTTTGTAGCAGAATGGGTGTGCGTGGTCTAAGCGCGTACATTTCACAGGATCCGAACAGTTTTGTCAAGTATGAGTTACATAATACCTATCTGGTATTCGATGCGGAGAACTACGTCTATCATTGTTATCGGAATTCCGGTCTGGCTCGACAATTTGGTGGCGAGTACATGGATTTTGCTGTTTACGTGCGAATGTTCCTGAAACAGTTGCGTCGATGTCGAATCACACCCATATTTATATTTGACGGATGTCATGGGAAACAAGTACGTTGGTCGTTTACATTCGGAATGTTTCTTTCCGTTATTACCGTGCTATTTGTGATATATGGGTTATCTTATTTACATGACCTAGTTCTGGTCGCAATTTTTCCTCAAATAAGTTGTTTCATGGGTACGAGCACTCGTGAAAGCAAACTACCAGGTGGCATACAATTGCTTATTGATTCTGGTGCATCACTGAAACGATAAACCGCGCTGACACCAGGATCTACGGTTTTGGGGATTGGCCATCATAACACTATACGTTTTTCAATTCGAGATATCCGAGTATCATTTCAAGATTTCCGGTATTATTGGAGATGTCCGGGTATTATCCGAAGTTTTCTGAACATCCTTTCAACTTGTCGCAGCTTAACTTCAAGACATCCGAGTATCAACTCAAGCTGTCTCGTTGACGTCATCAGCACTGCTAACCCCATTTACTTTTCAAGCCTCATAGAAACGTCGAGATCACAACAATGAAGCACAGATTTAGTCAACCTCCGGTTGAAGTGCTCAGGGAAGGCAGTTGTGAGAGGTGCCTCAGTCGCGTACGCCCCAATACCTATGAGATGTTGGTTATTTACTATGCTAGCACGCGTACGCATCCGTGTGTGTTCGTCGCCCTCCCTCTTAAAAGTCATGTCAGGCCATGCTCCGCAGACAGCGATAGATCACGCGCGATCAACGTTTGATCCACTGCTTACGCTAGTCGCATGGCGTCGCAATCGGATTAAGAGTAAGGTGGTATGAGATTCACAAATGGTTATTTGCGAACTGGTTTTATTGTCCACGGAGATGGAGTGGGAGACGGACATACATACATACACACAGGGGCGCGTGCGCGTGCTAGCATAGCAAATAACCGAGATCACATAGGTATTCGGGCGTGTGCGACTGACGCACGTCTCACAACTATCTCCCCCGTACACTTCAACCGGAGGTTGACAAATGTGTGCTGCATTGTTGTCATCTAGATATCATTAAGAGGCTTGACAAGTAAATGGACCTATGCGGTGACCGAGACAGCTTGAAACGCAGGTGAGACATTTCGAAGTGATACTCATGGAACTTGGATTACAAAATGTATCAGCATAATGCTTGCGAACCGCGTGATTTCTGCATGCTACTTGTGTGTTTTTCGTCTGGTCACCAATGAATCTCGATCCCAGCAGATCGAATCTGAACTCGAGAAAGCGGTCAACGAATGTAATGGCCTTTACTGCTCAACCTTGTCTATTCGGTGCAGATAGCTCACTCGATTCTACCATGCGTATCTTAGCTACGAAATACTCGAAATCTTGTATTAGCCTAATCAATTTGGTGGTCGCTTTTGCATTGTTTGTCGGCTAATGACTCTTTATGCTTACTTTAAACATATACAGAATGTTTCCAAGGGGAAATTCGTCGTGTATATGTCAAATGAAATTGTTAGGGTAATACATTTAATGATTTTCGTCATGTAACTGAAGGGTAAGCTGAAAAGCTAGGAAGCACTGGACAGCTGTTTTGACTTGGTTGGATCTCATCATTAGTGCGAATCCATCGATCCAACTGGGGATCGAACCCGGGACATCACAGGCAGAACGCAAGCATGTATACAGAAAGGGAAACTAATTCTGTGGATATGTCAGGTGCAATTTGTTCATGCTCTTCTGTTGAGAACAATTGCTGTGAATGGCATTGGTTTTCTCCATTTGCCCATTTATTATCGAAATTTTGTAGACCACTCGAGAAGTTTCTTACTATTTTTTCTGTGCTGAGACTAAAGAGAAAGAGCGGATTTCAGTTCGTGTGATCTTGCATTTGCATGTGTTCCTTTCGGTTACGGTCTTTCTGAGGCGGAAGAAAGTAAATTTGACCGAAAAACCGATAACGGTATTAAGTTGAAGATATACTCTCACATTTATGCAAGCAACTCCTGCGTGCCTCACTGATGTTGTTGACCATGGCTGTCCAAGCGTGGCTTTCAGTGGTCGGCGCAGGGAGAAAGTTAGTTCTCATTCAAATTTCAGAAGCCGCATTTAGGCTTTAGATTAAACTGCTCCACATCTCTCACTACCGTAGTGATCCAGGTCTTCAATTGACCACCGAGTTAACAACATCCTCCGAAACACTGCGTTGGGAAGAGGGCTTTTATTGCGACGCCTGAGATCATGACTAAGCCACTGGAGACGACGGTGTTACATCAGAGTAGGTGGCTTACCATTTGCTAGCAGTGCTAGATGACTTCCTCGTACCAATTTTCCTTCCATGCTGATGTCGTCCGAAAGCGAAGGTCCGTGATCCAATTATCCGGCTCCAGTTGTACTCCGGGATACTTAGAGGGGGTACAGTTCATCGTCCAATCAATGCCTTAGTTGAACAGCGCCGGAGTCAGTTGTCTACCTTATCGAATTCCTGATTTCAGAGGAAACTGTGGAGACTCCTATCTATTGGCAGGTGTTCGGGTCTCTGAGTAGCGGGTCTTTATAAGTTCTGCGAGTTTCTCAGGTATGCCATCTGCCTTCATTATGTTCTGCAACATATTTCGGTGTACAGGATCACTGGGGATACAGAAATCAATGAAGCAGGTCTTGGTTAGCTGGCCACGTCGGAAACCGCCTTTAGCGGGTGCACGTGTTTCTTGCTGCTACGTAGGGCTTCCGCAGTATTATTGTGAGCAGTTTGCCTTAGGTCGATTAGACTGATCTCTCGGTAGCTCTCGCACACAGTCTTCTTACTTTTTTGCGAATGAGAAGCAGAAAAAAGATGACCCGATATTTAGGAAAGGTCTCCGTTTTCCATACCCCACGTGGTGGCGAACACACCGAGTTAGGCGAAACTAGAGTACAGGATTTGAGTATCTCTGGTGGAATACCGTCTTCTCTTAGAATCTTCCTACTCTTCTGTTTTTCAACTGCCCAGGTGACTTCCTCCCTATCTGGTGTCTCGCAGTTGACCGTGCACTGTTCACAGCGCTATGCAACCGCTGGGTGATTGGGTTGCCTAATCGTGCGATCCGATTGCCAGTCAGAGTACTAAACTCATCTCATCAATCTTTCTTCACTTCCCTGTACAAGGTAACTCCATTGGTGGTTTCTGCCCCAAAGTTAAACGAATGATGCAGAAACGTTTTCCGAGGTCTCGGACGCCTGCGGTGGCCTACATTTCGTCTGTGGTTCCTGATTGATATCTCACCCGTCCATCCTGGTGGTGTGAGTAACTTCACATCGAAGTGTACGAGAGTTGGGGGACTAGTGGAGCCGCTCCTTGATTTCCCTAATGAGCGGTTGAATTGTTTCTTCTGAGATGATGTCGTGTCGCATTGCTTGGATGCTCCAACACGGCATCCAGATAAATACCCTACTTGCCTGCTGTTCGTCCACCGTGTTGTTGCCTCGCATCTTCCCAATAAGCTTGTCACGGTTGTCATTCGTTGAGCGATGGACTTGGAAAACGAGGCCAAAACCCATTTGGTCTGGATGAAAGCGTCAGATCCGAGTGTTCGGCAAACAGGAGAAGAATTCTATTGTCTTATCCCGACAAAAACGAAAAGCAGATCGTTTCAAATGTAAAAAATGCACACGACGTTTTACTCAAACCGGTTCGGTTCCGAGTGGGAAAACGGGTGTAGAAAACCCTAGTGACTACAGTGGAGTTGATGAATATAATGAAAATCCTTCGGTCTTCAAAACCACACAGTTATTCATCCATACAACACGTTCTGTTTCGTGTTCCCTTCCGCACATTCCAATTTGTTCATGGTGTAGCGATGATGAAATCAGGTTTATCGAACCGTGTGGAATTTGAAAAATGGTTTAGTTCCACCACTTTTATTATGCACTCCACATTTTTATTATGAAAATATTCGCACTACTAGCAACATAAAACGCTGAAAATCGAACCAACAACGATGTATGAAGCCTCTTTGACTTGACTTGAAAGTTCACCTTGCTAACAAAAACGTCGTGCACGGTGTATTCTTCGTCTTCTATCTTCTTGAAGGGATTACCAGAAAAAATAGTTTATTGGACACAATCCCCAAACTGTTTTATGGGGATGCATAGGAAGAAGTTGCTTGGTCCATCCATGTATCTGTAATGATACAAAAATTGATTCACCCCTATATATGTGTTCATGGTAAATAGCTAAATTTGTCTTTTCAACAAAAGTGCGACCGGTAACTGGATCCACTCGGTCCCATAGCACCATTGTGAACTTTGAATGGGGAAAACATGCCTGGTATAACCGCACTAACTTCCAAGCCGTCCAGAAAAGCTTGTGAGTTACTTGTAAGTGAAATGTCCTGGACGAAAATAGTCATTGTGCAGTTCGTCAAGCAGCCCAATTCAACCAACCGTGTAAGAGCATGCTAACAGGTAAACAATACAATTCTGAGACAACCTCAAAGAGAAATGAGTCCAATATGGATTTCCTAGCTCACTCAGCCAACCAACTCATAATTGGACAGCAGTGATCAAGCGGAAATGATCACCAGTATATCGACCTGGAGGCGTTGAGTTCGAATCGAGCCACCGCCGCCAATGTTCCTTTTAGGTGTATTTCCTCTGATAGACTTTGATTGGATTCACAGTCATATCTTAAATTGACTGTGTTCTTGTTTATTCAATAAGTAATAAGTAAGTGCAATATTATTAATGACATTAGTATTAGGAAAAAAACTGGGATCCTCTGTCGATGCTGCGTGAGACATGTCAAGGGTTTTATGTCTTGAAGAATACACTATGGTTAAGACCAGTGATCAACTAAGGTGATTTAGCTCTAATCAATTCCAGATTGTATTCTTTGAATGATACACGAATACAAGGTAAAATTTCTCCTACACTGGATCTTTTCGCACGTTAGAATAACGGATACGGAATCGGATTGGTGTAAGAAAATTCGTTGAAATCATCATATTAATCAAAGCATGGAAAATCGTTTTATTCCCGAATTTTGTCTCGTACTCACATTCAATTTGGATCTGTGCACTTACCCCCAGTTCCTTTTCACCCACTTTTCTTCTTATAGGGTCTGAAGTTGAACACATTGCTGAAGCGAAGTCGTGAGCGCATCGTCGATTTGCGGAACTCTATTCAACGCTCTCAGCAAATTTCAGACGCAGATGATCTCGCTTTAATCACGGAAATCGCACCTAAACTGATGATTGCAGTGTTTTTGGATGTGCTTCGTGAGACCGGTGCCCTGTACACTTCATGCGAACGTGAAGCCGATGTACATGTGGCTGAATTAGCCTGCTTTTTGCATTGTCCTGTAGTCAGCAATGATTCAGACTTCTATATTTTTCGACCAAACTGTTCATCTTCTGACCCATCTTCGTCTGGTGCATCTTCTTATCCGTATCAATTGATTTCTTTGGTTTCACTCGGTCAACCTCATCGACTAAGTGGTCCTGGTTGTGGTCGCTGTTCTTCGTCGTCGGGTTGCTACGCCCTTCCCTGTTCCATGTTCCGTCCCACAGACTGTCCACTTGGGAAAATTTATCCGCCACTCTTACCTGTTTTAGCCACATTGATTGGGAACGACTTCATCTCAGCCGTCCAAGTCCCGCCTGTCGTGAGTCAGCTTATTTCGGATCCGAAGCGCTCCACCCGATTTCCCACTTACGCTAGAAAACGAATCGATGCCTTGGTTGAGTGGTTAGCTAGGTTTGGACAAGACACTATCGGTCCGATACGAGCTATTCTTGATTTGTATTCCCCCATTGAGCGTGAATCCATCGCGCGTCATATGCGCGAGACCACCCTAGACTATGTAGTTCAGCCGTGGGAAACTGGTCGTGAACTGGCGAGTCGGCTTCGTCTGTCCCAAAGTTCGACTGACCACTGCTCGTCACCAGTTATAAACTGCAGTGGCAGTCCCGCACCATCACCAGTATCAGTCCAGACATTTCATTCCACTCCTCAGACGTTGAATAAGAGGTCTGAGATTGCACTCAATTCAGCGCGTTCCGCCTGCGACCTATTGAATTCCAAACTGCCGCAGCTAGTCGATCTGATTGAAAATGTGTTACCCAAACCGGGGAGAAAGATTTTGTCAGCTATACATCGTGTTGAGGATGAAAAAATATCACACGGTTGGCCAGATGCATTGATCGAGATGCTGCAAAAGTGTGATCTGCCTGCTTCTGTTATGAACACATTGTACGTGCGTACTGGTAGTGTCCAAAATATTATGTTTGAGGACATGCTAGGACAATCTGAGTCAATCTATCACGTGCTCAATCCACTACGCCTGTTGTTTTATAATTTGCTTTTCGGGTTAGAACTTCATTGTCATACCACCCAAAAACTGTGCAGTGTTCAAAATAAATTGGTTGTTGAATATCGACGACATGGTGATGAAATGCTACCACGCTCATTTTCGCTGTCAGTTCTCACTGTTCCCCATTGTGATGATGTTCATTCCATTCGCAGTCAGTCGATTGGTTTCCTGTTGACAGAGTTAGGTTTACCAGGGATCGCGTCTAGTCATCTTTCTCCAGAACTAAAGCTCATTCAGACTGTGGTCGTCCTGTGGTTTCAGAACGCTCATTCCTCCCGCATTCTCAGTGCATCGGATTACCAGCTTTCGAATTTCCTCAGTTGTATCGGAT
>UZAN01046516.1:0-16045 GCA_900618425.1 Echinostoma caproni
CAGTTGAAATCACCCATAAGGAGAACATGGGTGAATTTTTGTGTAAGAATGTGTGACATAGTTAGTAAAAGCGTCTCATTGGCCGTCTCCGGGGGTGATGGAGGAGGATAGACTACACCAATCAAACAATCATCATGTTTGGACAACTTCAACATGTGCGTGAGGCTTTCCGTCCTCTCGACACGGTCAAGGGTAGGTTATTCAAAGAGGTCAAGTTCAGAATTTTGTCAACAACTGAGGTAATGGCCATCCGTCTCCACACACCCCCCTTGTGGGTACAGAAACAGTTTGTAAGAACATGGCCAACATGGCTATCCAATAACAATCTGGTGACCTAACTTCCGTTTATGAGCAACCACTCTCACTTTCCGCACACACATACACATACACAGACATGCACACTCGTGAATATCAATTATCCCAAGTCCATAATCTCTCCTTAAACTCTGATTTCCTTCGCAGATTTTTGTTTTCTCTCCCCATTTGTTTCAATCTGTTATAAATTGTACTGTATTTAGCCAGTTGTGATAGCACCGAAAACGAGCTTGTTTGATATGTTGTGTTCTTATGAATTATTCATCTACAAGTCAAGCACAACGTTCCTGGTAAAAATCGATTCCATTATTTCTTCTTTCTCATCCCCCTTGAAAGTTTATTCACCGACGATGATCGAGCACTAACCCAACAATCGCATTTATGCTTGATCGTTCGCTTCTGCTCACGAAAGCGAGCAGAAATCACATTTGGACCATCAGAGTCATATCACGTCAAATTTATGTGACTGACCTTTCTGCTCATTAATTTCTTCTCTACCAATTGTTGTCTGGTTTCCAACAAAACAGGCAATATTTATACCAAAGAAAGAGATATTCACTAACCTTTTCATAGGAATCGCATTTTCAAGATTGTTGTCTTTCTGGGCTGCTTTATTTTTAGCGTACTTGGGATAAGTCATTAGTTTATGACAATCTCTAATTATGTAATTGATTTTACTTGAATCAGTGAATCAGTAACCAATCGATGAGTTAACGTCAATTATGCCTTACCTTTCTTCACGATAAAGAGTAATGTTGTCCGTAAAATTATTCTTTTCTTTGAGTTGCACAACCCGTCGGCAAGTTTTGATTTAGTGCTTGCTTGAGAACGTAGAAGAACTTGAAACAGAAGGCACATTTGTATTTGTTTAACTTTTGCAAGTTGAGATATGCTTACACTTCAATTAAAAATTGTACACTGGTTGTCACAGCGGAGAATATAAAGAGATATTGATACTGCGATAAATAATTCAACACATATCTGTAAATGAAGATTATATTAACTTCAATGATACGAAATAATTTGTTGTTTGACTATTGAGTTAATGGTACTTGACAGGCTTTACCGGATGACAATCGCCATTTTAAATTGAAAACCACTACTCGATTCAAACAAAATTTATTCCTCTATCAGAGTGGAAATTAAAACTTTTTCTCAGAATCCCGATAAACGGTTCATGTAAAAGACTGTGCTTGAATAATAACCCTTTGCTATCCTCACAGCAACACATTTCACATAGTTGCTGTTTATTTCGATTTTACGACTCATTTTAGAAAATAGCTTGGTTTTATTTAAACCGTTTTGTTCAAAGGGCATTTATTGTGTTCAGAGACACGCTTGGTAATTACCAGTGACATTCCAAACTGATAACAATGCAACCGGGTAAAAAGTATCCACTGGCTGAGACCAGAACTTCATTGCTACTTTGAAAAGGTTGAATATTGGTCGCAGTTTGCCCGAGTATCCAAAAAAGAAGAATCACAAAGACAAGAAAATATGTATTCACTCTCCTTAATTACTATTTTCGATAGCATTGGTATTCATATGTTTCCTATTGCGAGTATACAGATTTTTTTATTTATTTTTGCCGTCCCCGTTTTGTTGTGGTTGTTTTAATGAATGAATATGCGAGAGAGTGAATTAAACGAATGTTCTTCCAAGAGAAAAGTAATATATTTTGCATCCGGTGTTTTAAATTACATCTGATCTCCGGCATGTACGCTCCGAAGAACAAATATATGACGCATAGATGTACGAGTTATTAAAAGTTATCGCCAAGTCATAGTTTTCCAATTTCACGATCAATCACAGCTTTTTGGTAGTTGATGTCAGGATCAATGTGCTTCACTATTGATGCCTAATGTTGAGTGTTACTTTTAGCCCGAGGGTTTATCCTACGGATTAACTTAAGGAAGCAGGAGATCTTTGTGATTATGCGGTGTTATTTCAAAATAAGAATTCTCATATTTGCACGAAACTTTGCTGCATCCAGATACACGTGCATACTGTAGCTTACGTGAAGAATAATACAAGGTTGGAAAATATAGAACTTTGGACAGAAAAGCTTTAGGATCACCAGGCACAATGGTGATCATTTAATGCACAGTTAGGGTGGGTAATTTTGTATAGTTATTACCATGCAACTAAATGTATCGTTGTTTTCACAACCGCCGGATTAGCAACTGTCCCAAAGTCTTCGTGAAAAGTGCTTAAATCCTCCTAATAAATCTATCTATCTTTGGCAAGTCAAGCGTGAATGCTTGGCTATCACCACCGACAGGGCGGAGTGACAACGGTACCGTTGATTAACCAAGGTTTGTTCGGTTCCGCGAAAACTAGTGGAAAACTGGATGTGTAACGTCACCACAAGCAGAACACTTTGCAGATTCATCACACAACAACTTGTTCTAATGAAGAACTTGCTGTCCCCAATGGACGTATTTGAACACAATACAAGTCGTTTCAATTACGCCAAGATACCAGTTATTCAAAAGTACCAACCATGTTAAGAACGTGAATGTCTGATCACATCGACATCACCCTGAAAAAAATAAGTTTGAGGAGTTACGTTGATTTCAAGTCTCCGCTTATGGTCCTGTATTTTCAAAGTACATTAGGATGACTCAAACTGGAATATGCTGGTATACATACGCTGCAAAATGATCACTATCCGAACCAGCGTAAAGACCTTATCTATTAAACCTTATTACGCGAGAGGTTCGATTTTATTCACGGGGTTAGCCCACGGCATTGTCTGCCAAATTAAATGCCAGTATGTAACAGAACGTTTGTTAACATATTACTCGTCATCACTAATCTAAAATAATTTCAATACTGAGAGCCAAGATCGGCACAAAATTACAGTGAGCAGGACCTAGGACTTTAACATTTTAGATAAACGATTTGGGGTTTTCTTCATTTCAGTTCACAACAAATGCATATGCACATGATTAAATCCAAGACTAAACGTTGCATTGCATTTGCCCCAGCATTCCCATTGTGAATCGATCGGGGCCGCATCTGGCGAGGACAGCTCCAAAAACATATCCCACATACAAGCCGTAAACACAGCTACAACTGGCACCACCCAACAAGCACCCACTCATATTCTGGCAACATAAACACCGACGATCATCAGGCTCCTTCCCAAACAACTCTTCTTCCATTCTAATTTTCTCGGAACCAAAGGATCGATTTTGATGAATCTCATCCCCGGGTGCAACCTGACGAACTGACCGCTTATATTGTGGAGATAACGGGTTGATAACAGGCCACTCTGTTTACTCTGCGCTTTGATGAAGGCAAGTCAAGGCAAGTCAAAAAAGGCTGTTTAACTTATCCATTAAACACGTATTTGATTACACGTTTTTTGGTATGATTCTACTTACCCGCTGACAAAATGATTGCAACGGAACCATAATAAAACAGCAGCAAACGAATCACTGGATTATTGATAATTTATCTATTTATCATTTCATGGGCCGCACAATTATTGATGACTAAATGGAACGGGACGGAACAATCGTTGGCGGGTCGTTTAAAATATTAATTCCAATTTGACGGTTAGCATTTTGCTTCCTATATCATCAGTAAACATCTCTTTACCCTCCAATCAAATTAATTAGTCCAATACGTGTTTGTTCTTCATCTTTGATGTACACTTATGCCATTGCCATGGAACACAAGTTCAGTTAGGTCATAAACAAAGATAGTGCAATGCATTTTGGGAGTCGTTGAGCATAAGTTTCAAAGATGTAGCATACAATTTCCAGCGAAAGAAAAGGAGAATGCAATTCCAGCAGGGTGATGTCCCAGTTAAGGAAAAGGGAAGAAGGAAGCTGCAATTGGAGACAACAGCGCACACCTAAAGGCAAATCATGGTGCCATAAACGCCGATAATCTTCCGATGGGTTTAACAGCAGCTGATTTGGTTGATACCCTAAACCGCGTCTCATTTGACTTTCACATATGAACATTCTAAAAAATAATATACTTCCACAGGAGTTAAATCGGAAGGATAGATAGATACAAACAAATCGAAGAAAGGGATTCCCTCGTCCCATTGCATTTGAAAAACTAGAAAGAAATTTGAATCCGACCTAACTGCAACACGATATGTAAAAAAGGTGGTAGGATCAAAGTGTACAAAATATCATAATACCATGTGAGTGATCAATCGAGCAGAATCGCACCGGAATTAGCCACTTCAAAATTACTCGATCCACTCGGAGTGGAAAGAAAATTCGCATACATGCTGAGCTTCAAACACCGACTAGCGAATCAGGGGAGTCTACGTCTAAGAACCGGATTCCAGGGGGAACGTTTGATTGAACCACTGATTCTCATTATATATATATATATATGGTTACTAATTTAATTTAATTGCTTTTCCCGCCAGCTTCCTTCAATCCCTTTCTGAGCCTGAATTAATCATTTTTTGTAATTCAAGGACAGCCGTGTTTGGATGTGATCCGTATTACAAGTTTCCCCTAATCATGGCATAGTTTACCTGGCGAGTTTCAGGCAATCTCCTATTTACTTTTCACTGAAGCGCAGAAAAACATATAATGTTGCTCCGTGAAACCAGCATTTCACTGATGAAAGTAATGATGCAAAAGGGGCATTCTGTTTCATTATTTGTGGATATGAAGATGTTTAAATGCCAATCGGCCATGATCAAGTCAGCTTGGCCAACGTAGTCAAGTCAAGAAAAGCTTTATGCACCCCAATGTTGAATTTATAGCAGTTTACGATTTTTACAGTGGATAGATAAAACCAATTACAAACAAAAAGGACAACATAAGAAATTCTACGTTTTAGTAAATGCGAGAAAAATTAGTGCAAGAGTTTTTCCCTGAGGTGGTTGAGAATATTCTAACGATTACCTAGTAACCAAGCTATATATGGAATTACACTGTTTCGATATGTGGAAGAACGTGCAGGAAGAAGTTGATACTTTGAGCGAGTTCGGGGATTTGACAGGACTTTCACGGTATCTTGGTACAGACAGTGCTCCCGATAACGTGTTATCTTGTCAATGAATGTATCAAAAGTTTCAAGGTGTTAGAAATAAAGAAATCAATTAAAACAACGCTATCAACTCCTCTGTAGCGGGACAAAAGCTTAAGGATTCTCGAAAATAAAGTGAAGTTATTTTCATTCGTTTCAGGGATAAAAATAGCCCATATGTTCAAAGTGTGGTTTTGAGGTGGCCGGCATGTGGGTTTTCATTCCACGAGGCCCCTGACCCTTCCAACAGGAGATTAGCTAGCATCATAATGCAGCGTTTCAGTTGTTTTGATAATCATTTTTCCGTGCATTCGCAAAACAAACAACGATTACAATACGTACAAGAAAGGCATTGAAGGAAATTTTGCCTCGTTTAGAATTAAACATTAAACTCCGTCTTTTCATCAAATAATAAAAACTTCACTATCAATCACAGCCTACAATCAACTCACTCACATAATTGACACCACAATCAAATTTCCATTCTAGCAGTAAACATTGGTGAAGTCGCTGGACCTAAATGCATATTGTAATAATTGTATTTCATATTGAAGAAGACTAAAAGTCATTGCATCTTTTCAGTAGTTTTCGATAAGAGCCATCCATTTTCGGGTTCAAACCGCGGTTTGAGCTCGCTGGGTATGCACAGTGCGTGTTTACTAAAAGAGACAAAACGGCTGTGCACTGTTAATGAGGGAGTGGTTTTAAATTAGCGGCAGGACCTGCGGTATGTTTCGATCAGGAAGAAGACTCGGCAGGTTTGGACGAAATTATATTGGTGCAAAACGTAGCAACACTATAAGAATATGAAATGGTTACAATAAAAAATAGTAATGTTATGTGTAGGTGCTATTTTGGTCTACGTTCTCAGTGTCTTGTATCACTGTCCTGGGCGATCCGCAACTTGTACAGTCTGTAGAAGGGAAGGATAACAGGTAGTTACCAACGACAGTTCGACATTTAATTACAAGGCTTCAGTCATTTTTGGTTTCACACTACAAGTTCTAGCTTCCGCATGTGAAAGTATTCGGGCTGGACTACATCCAAATAAAACAATAAAACGACTCGGAGATTCTAAATTCAAAATCCAATTGACTACTTTCTTTTTTCTATATCTAACCAAGCAACGTTTGACTAGCAACCACTTCCGTCCTGGAAACTGGATGTTCAATAATCAAAAAGGAAGTAAGAAGCAATTCAAATTAATGTTTTGCGCTGTCGGAGTGGGGTTAGGTCCAATACGCTTGCCGTGTCTAGCTGATTATCATTGGGCACGATTGATGCTTCGATCACCAGTGGGTGGCGGAACAAAATGAGTATCTGTGTTTGCAATAATAACGTGTTCCCTGGAGTACAGGTCTAAAACTTCAAACTTATGCGTCAAAGACTTCCTGTTGATCAAAAACACATCGGAATCAAAATTGAAGGTTGCCCAGACATTAAGTGTGGTTTGACGATATTTATATATATATATATATATATTACAGTTTTGTAAACAACGTTGTTCATTGCTGTTTTTGTAGCTCGGGTAGTACATTCTGATATTCAGTTGTTCGCCGAGTTTGCTAATCTATGCATACGTTTCATCACCAATCGAGGTGACATTCTCAATGCAGTAACTGAATGGGCCCTTACGAGTGTCCCTTTTTTATACAAGTCGTTGAGTGATGTAGAGACTTGTCGTTGCCTGACTGGTTCATGTGTGCCGCTAGAGGAAGAGGTGAACGGCTGGTTTTTGATCGATCCTGTTGTGACGCGTGAAACGACCTGTCTTCATTGCGCTTCTTGGTCTTTTTGTTGCATGGGGATGAAGATTTGATCGATATCAGTTGGCGGTTGACCGAGTTTTCCGATGAATACCAAGTTTCCAGAAATCTTCTTGCGTGCTTGGTGTGGGCCTAATCGACGGCCTTAATGTCTTCGAACTCGAAGTGGTGTTCCTCTTGGTCTTCGTAAATTGATATGAGTGAGTGTGCATCTTTGGATGGCCAATGTATTCATGTACGCGAGTTGCTAGTTTTCTCCCTGTTTGACTGATGTAGCGCTTGTTGCAGTCTTTGCAATTGATGCGGTAGATCACTTTTTCGATTTCTCTTTTTTGCTTCTTGGTTTGCGATAAGATTCTCCGTAGGGTCGTCCTTGGTTTGTGGGCGACTTCAATGTTGTGTGGCTTCATTATTCTCGCGATCATTTCAGAAATATTCTTTACATACGGTAGGGTCATTCATTTATTTGGTCGCCCATTTGTCGATGTTTGTTATTCTGTTTCAGTTATTGTCTGTTTGACGAAGTTGCGGGGGTTGCCGTTGCGGAGGAATACTTCATAGATTTATTGCTCCTCTTGCTGCCTCAAATTTTCAGTGCTGCAGTGTCCGAATGCAACTCTTCTTGTGACAGGTTCGGTGGTTGCTGATTTATTCCAGGATTTAATCGATGTAGGTCTACTTTCTGTATACTGATGCGTCTAACGGGCCGGGCAATAATCTTTTTAGTAGGGCATCGAGGAATGCCCATTTGTCACTTTCTTCCATTTCCATGGTGAACTTGATATCTGGGATAATAATATTGATGGCATCGCAGGTTTTGCTCATTTTCGATCGCTTTAGGATCACGAACGTGTCACCAACAGATCTAAGCCAGAGATTGGGCTGGAGTTGTAGTAGAATGGTTCTTTCAAGCTTTCAAATTATGGTTTCATCAATGAATCCGGAAATTGGTGAATCTATGGGTGTTCCCTTCACCTGTTCATAAAATCCACCGTCGAATTCGAAGTTTGTGTGTAGGCATAAGTCCGTCAGCTCATAAATATATTTGTGACCCAGTGTTTGATGTATCTGTCGTTCTTCTAGCAGCACCTTTAGGGTTTCCCTGGCCAAATTAGGGTTCATGGAGGTGAATAGAGCGATGCCATCGAAGGATATCATCGAGTCATCCGTATCACTATTTACATTTATTTTCTAAAAAAATTGTTTGGTGTTATTGATGGAATTTTCGTACCCGCGATGAGAAGTTTAAGTTTTCTCCACAATTCTTGGGTCAGTTTTGTATGCTGGTGTACCGGGAGACCATTGGTCGTTGCGGCATATTATCTTTGTGTGTTTTTTGGTAGTCCGTAGAATCGAGCCGTGTTTGAGTCATTTGCTATCATTCTCCAGTGTTCTTCTTTGACAAGTGGGTGCAGCTTTTCCAGCCGTTTCGGCTTTACGTTGATTTTGCCAACGAGTTTTGAAGTAAGTTCTGTGTTCATTTTGCGGTGAGTAGTAGTATCTTGGAATAATTCATCTGCCTTTCTTACGTAGTTTGTTTGTCCATCATCACGGTCACTCCTCCTTTGTATTCTGGGAGGATGATTTTATTGTTGTCGGTTCTTCGTGTTCCGATTGCACTACATGATTTGTTTCGGGTTAGAATCGGGACGAGGGTTTGTCGTATTTGTTGTTTGGTTTTATCGGCTAAACCAGTGACCTTTGGGGCATGTTCTAATTCGGACAGATATTTTTTTTCTTGCGTCTTTCGCATTGAAATACAGTCCTCTGATGAGAACTTGTTTTTTTCGTTTCATATTGGACGTGGTAAAAGGTCTAAGCATCGTGTTGCTCAGTCCCCTTGTGCTTAAACAGATTCTCAAATTTCTTGACTAACGACTTCTTCCTTTTTACCGTTGCGCTGTTGACTCTTCTCCGTATAGCTGATTGTAGACATTTCAGGGTTTCGTTGTCCGGTATACTTTCGCAAGGTACTGTTTCTTCCCTCACGGTATTTTGGTTTTTATGTAGATGTCGACGATCATCGGTTATCATCATTCAGATCAGGCTTCTACCGTATCGTATCGCTATTTTCCTGGCTCCTGGGTGTTTGACCGGTGATCGATGACTAACGCTAGGCGGAAAGACATTGTTTCGCAAGCAGTCATGTAGAAAATATAGCTGCTCTCTATTTGGGGCTTAGCGACAGGCGAAAGTTCCCATCGGGGATTTGCTTTCAGCGTTATACGCCCGAAAAGGGATAACAGTTTTGCAAATAACGGTGTTGATTGTTGTTTTGTAAGCGCCTACCCAGTTACTGCATTGAGAATGTCTTTTCCACTGGTGATGAAACGTTTGCAATACAATTACCAAGCTCGGTGAATAAATGAACGTTATATATATATATATATATATATATATATATATATAAACATATATATAACCTGTATTGGAGCAACTTAATCATTTAGCAAACGCTACTGATAGACTCAACCATTTTCTTTATTCATTCAAAACGATATTAAATGTTATTTGCCTTGCGAAAAATTTCAACTTTTCTTCCTTGCCTGTTTACCCTACTGCACGTTCACTCTCAAGGGTTTCATTCTTCGATGACCGCGAATTGTGGCGCCTGTGTTGCATCCCTAAAAATGTGAGAATAATTGTGTACGACAAAACAAAGGAAACGATTCTGTTTTGTGACAGTCTTCATTGTCTTATGATTCCCCTGGTAAGCTGAGGACAAAAGAGACATAATTGTCCTTCGCGATCTTGTTCGGGGACAGCACGTCTCATCATCATTACAAACAAAGCGAAATGTCTAAATTTGTGTATGGTTAATCATGGAGAGAAGAATTGTAAACGGTTGCACCAGTTGCATGGTACTCCTCGCCAAGACAGTTATCGTATGACTGGTTCTATGTAAAACCGTGCGTGCAGTAAGGACAATTGCAAGTTCTGTCATCGATCCTATGACGTGACAATCGGAATGCAGCACACTGCACAGAATCAGTGGAACACATAAATGCTAACGCCGTATCAAGCAAAGTTTCACATATCCTTTTGTGTGAATTTGAGTGAATTTATATGAATTGGATAACAGATGATAAATGGGAAAAAACCGACCTTGGTTCAGCCCTACATTGAGTTACAGAATGTAACGAATGTGTACTGCGGTGAATGCAGAGCCAGTATCA
Source organism: Echinostoma caproni (assembly GCA_900618425.1). Lineage (NCBI taxonomy): Eukaryota > Metazoa > Platyhelminthes > Trematoda > Plagiorchiida > Echinostomatidae > Echinostoma > Echinostoma caproni. Next base: position 10,268 of record UZAN01046516.1, read on the forward strand.
ATATTATTGACAATAATAGCCAAGAGTGACAACACTGAAGGCTAAGAAAATAAATCTCCTACAATTGTTTGCGTCAAACCGCTCGGCCAGTATTGATCAGTAATTCAAAATAACTCTAACGTCTCAAGTGAACCGCGTTGGCATGGCCCAAATATTGCCTGATAAACCAACAAAACCGATTATCTCAAACTGCAAAATGAAGAACAGATGATTAGGAAGACATAAGAAGTTTGTACAAACAATTAAATGACTTTTGCTAGCATGAAACAAACAAGCCTAAAAGGCCAATATTATTTCAAAACAGTGAGAATGACTTAGCGTTTCATGAAACGTAGATTTCGTGTGCACCGACTGCAATGAGAAACTGAGATTTGCAAGTCACTCCTCCTAAAATAGTCCACGGCACTCAGGTGATTATCTCGGCATGTTAGTCGCTGCATTAACCGCTGATGTGTGAATTGAATCAGTGCAAAGAATTTGCGTTATTTCGAGCTACACGAGTGCTCGTCTCAGGTGAGCTGACAAGTGGTGCGCTTATCTGAACCGAGATCTCAGACGATGTTGTGCTACTGCATCCCTTGGGCGAATGTGGCATCACAAAGCATAAAGACAACGAAATATTTCACAAATATAGAATAGCAGTTCACCTAAAGAACTAAATTCCATAGCGTTAAAAACCAACCGTTAGTTTCAGCCAAAGTATAGATGCTTCCAGTTTGTATGTAGGATACATATAGCAAACCCCGAAATATTGAACGATCAGGATAGACTGGCACAGATCAGATTGGGAGTAGTAGAAGTAGCATCATCGTTAGGAGGAGGAGGATTAGAAGTAGTGCTGTGAGGTACCAAAACATGCGGTTAGCGGTTACTTTCCACCGTCAAAAATGAAAAAGACTTCTTAGAGCAATTCACTGTGTTCGAAATGCTAACCGCGGTCTTTTCCATTCATTATCCTGTGTGCTACAGGGAAATGCGATGACATGTTCGAAATGAGGTATCTTGTGATATGTACGCCATTTTATCCATACCTTATCTCTGGTTTACAATAAACGACTCTCCTCGAGCTAGTAACGGTCCTCTAGAAGTATAACAATATTTTTCGGAAATGGAAGAGGAGATGGAAGAGGATAAGAAGCAGGAGGATGAGAATTACTAGACCACAAATGAAAGCAGTTCCCCATTCTATTGAAAGTATCATTGGAGAGTGGATTCTAAAGAGGTGCAACATCCTAGAGAGAAATGGCTTAGAAATTTCATTCAAGCTCTCTTGTGTAACGACAGAACAAAGAAAACACAAGCATCATAATACAACCTTTTCAGACTGGTGTTGTTCTGTTAAAGTATGCATTTCCAAACGAGAAGTGACATCTAAATGAAAAATTCACTTTAGTATAAAGGAACGAATATTGCGTCTAAAAGTTATTCTATAAATAACCTTTCCGGAGGCTTTCGTATAACTCACATTCCAGGCATAATCATCTCATGACTGATTGCGTTTAACATGGACTGGTTCATCAACGGTGACAACAGAATTCAACTTAGATATTTATTTTGTTTAATTTACAATTTTTTCACTTTATTTTTCTCCTTCACCTTTGCTTTGTTTTATTTATTGTGTATATATAATGATACAATTTTCAAGAACAGTTAAGTGGTCAATCAGTGGCCACAATGTTAGAAACGAAGGAGGCTAAGAAGCTGTGGTGAAATCGGAACAGATGATCTCCGGGATGATAACTTCGTGAACTTAACCGCGTGTCCACCACCACCGGTAACATTCGAAATGATTAGGAAAATACATTTTACTGGAAAGGTTGATTATGAAAAGCTTGCCAGAAACACACCTAGAAAAATGGAGAGAATCCACGCCACATCCATTTTATTCATATGATAAATTTCATTACGTTAACAGCAATTGAAACGTAAACTGAAGAAGTAGGAACCACTGGAAAGACATTTTGACCTGGTTGGGTCCCATAAGCAGTGCGAATCCATCGACACAATCGGGGACCGAACCCGGCACTTCACAGTTAGAACGCAAACATACTGCCCTCTTGGACACCGAGCAACTGATCATTACGTTTCTCATCTTGAATATATCAGATATAGCACAATCTATCTTTGCGAGCTTCATACAGGCATCCGACCATGCGCATGTTCAAGAAGAAACATCTATGGGTGTCTCCCTATAGGTGCTTGCCTGCCGGAATCGTTCCCGGTTATTAATAAAAATGTCATTATTGTTGGTTCTAAATTCACTGAAAATACATGAATAATGAACGACACGTACAGATACTGCGTCCCACTTTGAGTCCCTGAAAATCCTTGCAAACAAATACAGTTCATTTCAACAAACGTTTTCCAAAGATGAAAGGAAAACAACATTTCGCGTTAAAGACAGTCACACCATAGTAGTATGACAATTTCCAGTAACTCTAAGTTGCACTTATAAATTTTAACAAAGCTGCTCTTTGTCAGGGACCACGATTAAATCGACCATGATTGATTTATCCCATATAAATACAGTTTGTTTACCACAGCTAGTTTACCTCCATGTACGACGTGACCACATCCCCTAGGTACATGTGTTCTACATTAGTTCGCAATATCAAGCCAAACGTACTCTAGAAACAACTAAAAAATCAAACTGATGCCTTACAGAAATGGAATGCAATTAAAGAATTCAAAGATTTATCAGTTAATGTATAGCCCAGTTGCCTCATAGTCCCATCGCTTCATAATCGCTTATAAATACTATCAGACTCAGTGTATAGTTTCTCAACTTGGTTTCATTTTCCGTATACAGTCACATTCAAAACATATGATGGCTTTTGAGTACTTGAATTCCTCTCTCTTGGATGGCTATCTTACACAGCACAAAGGAAAATATTTTGTAGAAATTTGCACCGATTTAGGGATTGGAGTAAATCTGTAACCATGTGTCTCCAGTTATCAAAGAAATTCATGTTTTATTCAAAATTTCAAATTAACGACAACACAAGGAACAACTCACCATCGTTTCATTCAAATCAACTTCCACCCCCTCCGCAGTTATTTTGGTTGTGCCTCATGAATGAGTTAATTGCCAAATGCGTCACATTGGAGCAGCGTTGTCAATCGCTGAAAAAAGCTGATCACCATATTTACTACAAATGTTTATAGTATTTTATGCCGTGAACATCATACCACAGATCATCAGTTCACCCATTGATTTATTTATCTAAATACCCACATCCTAGAATAGCCACGATAACCAATTCCAATTGATTTATGCTACACTCTCTTACCTCATCCTATATCTTGCAATTTTTAGTTTTGCAAACTTTCCGTTCGTGTATTGCACTGGAACACCACAGAGTTCATCACGAGTACCTGACCTTAATAAGAATGATTGACACGGGGTGAAAACAGCATGACATCTGTCTGTTTCTGCATCGCCATTACAACAAACGTTAGAAGAACAATTGACACATGTCCTATAGTCATTCCCGTGTAATACGAACTGGAAACATGAAGAGAATGCTGACCATTTGTCCAAGATAAAGTGAAAACGAAACGCAGACATTCATGTAACCAGTTGTTCATGAATGTTTTGCGTGCTTTTACATACTAGCTTCAACGTCACTAATTTGTAGTGATCGTTTGGAGTTCGTTTAGCACTAATATCGAGTGGCTGCACTACAGACCACCGCAACTGTGAACTATATCCATCTATGTCGAGGGGCTTCCTTCTTTTATTGACTAATATCGTTGTGTAGTTAACGTGACAAGACTCTAGTCCAATGGTCGCATTCATCTACCTTCCACCTCAACCTTGAAAGTTGGATTTGCGATGCCTAAAGCACACCTAAACCTAAATTCAAGTATATCAGCTTTGAGATTGATTGTGACTGTTCGCGACATCAAAACGGTTTTGCATTTAGTGTACAATAAATCTATCGAAGGTTGCAAAGCTTTCCGTGGGTTCTTGAATGTATTCAAGGTTGTTTTTGCAGATGAAATCGACAGCGTCGGGAGAAAAACGTCTGGCTCATTCAAAACTTTCATTCTCACTGCAGTATTGCGTCCAAGCGATGATTTATTATAACAATGGAATCGATAAAATCCGAGCAAAGTGTGCAATGGAGAGGTGAGCAAGGTTTTTCAGTGATTTCATGTATATGCTACTTCAAGCACATTTATAAGAGATGCGTTCGAAAAAGGATGCAGTACATGTAACAACACAAACATCATAATAATAATTATTTTAAAATATAATACCATAAAATGGTTAATGCATCATCACCAGTATTTTCCACTTCTCAGTACATGGGTTTATTGATATATTTGCCAGATTATATCAACATCTGCCATCAATTGACGTTCATAAATTGATTTGACTGAATTCCAAATGCTTTATTTTAAGGTAGTGTTATCCAAATTAACATGGAGACACACGAAGACAGACTCAAAGTTCTCCATATAGTCAAGCTGAGTTATAAGTGTGTACAACAGCGATTGATGTGGTCGTAAGGATTTTCAAAGGTAACGAACGGACAAACTGCCAGGTCAGTGGGATGGCTGACACAAAACTACAAGATTTTGTTATGCAGTGGTGAACAGAGAGTCGTATAACCCATACGATAAAGTATTTTTATAAGAAAATTTCGATATGCTTTCACGGCACTTACTGATCAGTAACCGATAATATCTCCCGTATAGAACGTGACGGTCCGCGTATGACTTCTCGAGATTATTGACCTTATGAGAGCCTACAGGTGATCAACCTCTGTTACTTATTTTCCCGTCCAGTTGTGACCGCAGTCACATTTTGTCTTCCTGTTTCAGCTGTTCGCAATTAAAAACGTGTTGCTTCACCTCGGGGAAGATCAGCAACTTTATGCAGTTCACTGTGAAGGAAATTTTAACAACACCAATGTATCGAATTGAAATCTCATCCACACTTCGCAGCTGACCATTAGTTTTGCTCTAATCACAAATCATTACATACAATCTGATACAAAGACGACAGCACAGTAACGGTAGCTGTGAGAGTACTGGTTCTCATTAAATCTACTCCATGGAGAGATTCTTTCCACTTGACAAAATCAGTCTACCGAAGTGTGTTTGCCTTACCGACTAAGTAGACACAAAGATGACTTTTCACTAAATAAAAAGAAAATGCATATCGAATCAAATTAGTTATTGGAGCAGTTTTATCAAAGGATTATACGGTTCCGAAATAATCCCATTGTAACATCAGAACACAAGTCCGAAGGCGAACAATTGTTTTTGAATGATTCATAATCGTGCCTGTACAGATCATATAAGGGTTAGTGGGGACACATTTTCACGCTGGGTCAAAGGGTCATTTGGGATGAGGAGAGGAGAGGGGACAGGTAAGCTCTATGTGTCTGTGTTCGGGTGAGACTGATTGTGATTGGAGTGGTGGTGGTGATGTTGATGTTGATGATCAATTTGGGGCCAGGGTAATTGGAGAGCTTGAACCAGTCGCTTTTGTGCACATAGTTCTGGTGCGAATAGGCGAATGCCTATCGCCTCAGCGGTGGCTAGTGTATGTAAGCGCACTGCTTTGGAGGGGTTGAGGGGTACACGATAGATTACGTTGAAGACCGATTCCGGTCTAATTTGATGACCTATATCTACTAGATGACCAAGAATGGCACTTCCTATGCTTCCTGTTCCCCTTGTTTTAACCAACGTGGGCAGTGCTCCTTCATCCGTTGGGATAGTTGCCTCGCCGTGCGGCCAATGTAAGTTGCATTACAAACGCAC
>UZAN01046517.1:0-14909 GCA_900618425.1 Echinostoma caproni
TCCGCGTTTAGGTTCAACTAGATTCAGGGAACAAGGAGAGTAGTAGTACCTAATGCACCGGGTTAGATCTGGAGGGCATGTAAACGGGTCCAGTGAAGCTGTTGAAACGTGGCTGATTCACCGTTTGAGAAGCTCACAGTGGTGAAGGCCGAAAACAGAAAAAGCCATTCTGGGTTTCTTTCGATCTATAAACTTCGCTACTACTCAGACATTTAGTTTTCATTCTATAAAAGCTGTTGTGTCATGGCATGTCTGTCACATATTCTGAAACAAGACGGATTTATATGTGTAGGTGGAGAAAACCATCCTGCTATTCAACAGATTGTTTCGACAATGATAGGATTTCGAAGGTTATTCGTCGTGTATATGGCAAACGAAACGTGAACTGAAAAGCTAGGAAGCACTGGACAGCTGTTTCGATAGGATAGGATTCCCCACAATTCTCTTGTATACCACCACGAAACAACATCGGTCATGACTTAAATGTTATTAGAGTATTATTTCTGCTCATTCTTGGATCTATTTTCGCATAGCTTTGTATCAGACCGTGCTGTTAGAGTAATTTTTCTCATGCACGAAACCATGTACGAAATCTTTCTTTGTCGATACAATCAATTCACCGGTTCCAACAAACCTAGGGGTAAGAGAAACGAAAGCGTATAAACACTTCCTATAATTAAACCTGGAATTGGAGATTCTTTCAAAATTTCGATCCCTTCAGCTTCCCTCAATCGGATTTTAATTCGCCATATTTTCGTTTCAAAAATCATTTTTCTCCTGCGTCCATCCAGAAAAAAATCCTCACTCTTGCGCACTAAATTCAGCATCATCATCTTCCGGCGGAGTACAGCGAAGCGAACTTCACTGATCGCTACCAAACTCATAGTTCTTGCAAGGTAAATGCCAATGTGTAAGGAGGATAGGTATTGGGCATAATTTCGAGGGACAGGGGAATGCACGCGAACCTCTGGTCAACACAGTTCAACTGTGCATACAAACTATTTCAAGCATTCTGGACCGAAGTGACAGCACGATCGCCATCGCTGTTGGTTCGCAGCCATGACCTTCAGTGTCTCTAACCATGCGGTTACTGAGACGTTAAGAACACAAAATGGAAAACGAGAGACACGTACTGTACCTAATCGCACTGTGCATTTCTTTATGCCTCGTCTCCAAGTCACCCGTCGGCCTCCACATGGTTTTCTCCAGTCTGGAGCGACCACTGGAAATAAGGCGCAGTGCGGTAGGCCACTGTTAGACAGACGCTCACTCCATCCCACGTAAGCCAGAGTACGTAAGCAGATTGTCGAAAACCAGTAGGCTATGTATGCCTTATAACCACCAATTCAAGATCTCATAATGGCGAAGCAGAACAGACCGTGCAGTGGCGCAGTATACACGACTTTTCAACCTCAGTGAAATGTTACGTCGTTGAAATGAACTGATATCCACATTGGGTTCTCGCACCACGCGAAATCAGTTTCCGGTTCCAGGAAAGATGCTCCTTTGTGTCTTTTATCTTTTTGACCGGGTTCAACGTTAGGTTTTTCTGATTGATCGAGTATTCCCCTTCATCCTCTCACCCTTAGCCACTATCCCATTTCGGGCAGTTGTTTCGCTTTCTTTTGTCTATTGTCATAGTTAAGTTTCTGCTCTCCATAGATCGATCTGTATGTATCTTCCCTTAATCTTAACCTTATGGTCGCTATCGTTTCAGACGTAAAAGAGAAAATCGATGCCGAATATATTCGAGGAATAAAACAGCGACGAATAAACGCACCAAGTGAAGTGTCTAAATGAGAAAATGATCACTGATAAGAGAGGCATAACACGAATGTACACCGGCTGATTGTAATAGTCATGATAACAGGAAAAAGTAACCAGGTTTGCATGACAAGCGAATCAGAAGGAACAAAATTACCATGAACTTCATGTTTCCTGTGCCGGACGCTTCTGTACCGGCAGTGGAAATTTGTTCTGAGAGCTCCGACGCAGGGAATATCTTCTCCGCTAGAGAGACGCGGTAGTTCTCCAGGAAAACGAGCTACAGATTAGACGGGTATAGACATGAGTGAATGAGAATTTCGAGAAAAATGTGTCCAATATAGTCCTAATCGAAATGGCATATTCCCAGATCATGATGTCAACTTTGCTCGCCAGTATCCACGAACAAATGATCATAGAAAGGATTGATGACTGGGAATCAATCGAGTTCCAGCGGGGAATTCACCACGTATCACAATAAACACACGTACAAGTAATTCAAAAACAGGTTAAATTGTTGCGTAACTATTCACAGTAAGCGCGGTTTTCGTGGCCGTGCACTCAAATGAAAGCGCTGACTATGGTGTTTCAGAATCTCAAAATAAGTCCGAGTTGAGGCACCTATGTCGGTGTGAATAGCTCACTTCTGTTCTGTCTAGCTCAAATGTTCTCAAAAGAGAAACAGATGAAAACAAAGTCAAAACAGCGAGTATAAACCATGTGCCTTGGTTAGACCACCTACCTTCAAACGACCTCGGACCACGGGATCATTGTTGACCACTTTGCCAACCGAATTGATCAGTTTGATAATCAATTTGGCCATATGATAGCCCGGTGCTGCTTTGCCCCCAATCATCACTGTGCGCGGAACGATTTCCACATTCGGATTCGCCTTGATCCGATTGTACAGAGTGATCACGTGCAAACAGTTCAACAGCTGACGTTTGTATTCGTGAATTCGTTTGACCTGACAGACGGATTAGGGAGAGAAAATATGACCGACTATTTTGACGCTTTGAATTGACAATTTGCAGGAGAACGCTAACGGAAACAGAGAAAGTCAGTCAGTTGTAGAAAATGAGCGCTGCACAAAACAAACAGGGTCACTTTATCCATTTTTTATGACAATCTCCCGTTATTGTCTGAATATACCATCATTACACATTGTAAGAAAAACACAAACGAGCGAACGAGCTCGTTTGCAGTGATTTTTCTACAGGCTAATACACCACAATTTATATCAAACTGGTTAGTAGGGAGGGGGCGATGGGAAATCATGAGAGGTTGGAAAAGTTCCAGTTTCACGACCGGATGATGTTGCTCACACTCGTGAACTAGTTGTGTCGTGTATGTGGTTTTGGACATGGGAGACTGAGTGTTCTTACGAATTGTTTTTGGGAGCACAGTGAGGGGGGAGGGGAGTATGTAGGCGGATTCCGATCGCTTCCGCTGTGGCCCGAATGCAACTCCTAATCCTCTTAGATCGACGGCTACGAACTAAATAGATGGGTCGAAACACCTCGGACACATTAACCACGTGGTTTGATTCCACTATGTGTGAAACGATCGAACTGTCGACAGTCCTCATTACTCCACTATTTAACCTGGCCGGGTGGTGCTCACGGACTTGTTCAGATAAACGTCTGCTATTTCGATCAATATACCTTGTCCCACAGGCACAGGTACACAGAAAGAGACTGCAGAAACACGTAATTTATCTCTGAGTTGAAAGCACAAAAGTGGCCTGGAGATGAACACTGCGCAGTTTTGCTGTGGGGAACGTTTTACCTATATATAGTTAATATATTTAAAACCGGCTTGCGGATAAGCAAGGTGCCAACGCCACAATAATAATAATAGTAATAATAATAATAATAATAATAATAATAATAAATAACCTACAACTGCATTCAGTTTACGTATCACGTCTCGGCAGTTGTCACCCTTGATATGTAGACTGGTCTATTTTCCGCAGTTGTGACCTTATTAGGCAACCAATGAAGCCCCAAATGTAGTCCACAAATCGCTTTGGATATCCGTTTTAAAAGAAAACGTCGAGAATAAACCTCAATTCCGTATCAATAGTATCGTCTGTACATATTCTCTGCGCCCTAGTAGTGAGGCACTGAATCAGGTTTCTTTTCCACTCCAAAGGCACGTCGCCTTTTAAATGGATGGACTCATTGTTCCAAGATGGCTTCCTGTGGATTGGCGGCTTAGTAAGATGTTCAAAAATGCGATCTCTTCGTCCGCTAGAGTAAACTTAGTGTTTGAATGAAATAATTAAACACTTTCAAGAGTCCTAACAGATGCACACTGGCATTGACAAAGCACAAAATGTCATCCACATAGCGTTTGTCAAATGTGCCAAGATCAATTGTTTGTTTCAGGATGTTATTCTCCAGCTTTGCCATGAAGATATCAGCGAACAATGACCCAGAGGAGAACCCATTGCCACTCCATCTATTTGGCGATATACTTCGTCATTGAATTTGAATTGTACATTATGTGTGCAAAAGTATAGTAATTGTTTGAGGTCACCAACTGTTATTCCAATTTCACAACTAGTGCTTTGTATGTGGTCACACACGTATTCAACAGTTTCATTAATTGGAACGTTTGTGAAGGGTGACTGACGTCGAGTAATATCATGCATAATCCCTTTTTGTTTGTGTTTTCAATCCTGTATAGTCGTCAACTCATAGAAATCCTTCAATACGTGTTTGGAGAATTGTGCTTTCACGGGTTCCAAGAGCGCTACCAGCCACTTAACCATGACATGGTAAAGGAAGTTACAGATGTCCTAGGATCAGTCGGAGAGTCATTCCATTATTATGTATCTCTGGTAAGCCATAGAGTTTTGGGATCACCGTTCCTGTTGTTCGTACTTGGTTGCAGTGTACGTATTACGTCCGACTATTTTAGACACTAAAGCGCCTTCGAAAGTGACTTTTCTATTTGTTCTATTTTATCTTTTTCCCTAGCTATTTTATGAAATTTTCCGGTATTGCTGTTCATCTCCTGTTAGGGGATGAATAAGCTTTCCCCGGATGTCGCGGATGATGATGATGATGCGGCTGCTGATGATACCAGTCCAAATGCGACACCATGATTGAAATTCGCAGACCCGATGTGTAGACTTGGAGGTTTGCGTCCGATTTCGCCGTGCGGGTATATTTTGAGATGAACCCCAGAAATCAAGGAAGCATCACGGCCGCACCGTACAAAGTGACGTCACAGCACCCTTCGGTCTTTTTAGCCGAGGGCACCCATCTAACCTCGGCGTAATTAAGGACAAACAGGAATGTGGCAAGGTTCCATCTCGTTGAAAAGATTTCAAAGAAATAAGTTACTCCCATCCTAATTTAGCCCTCTTTTCAGGTGTTTTACCAGCTTATGGTTGCTGTTAATCGGGGAGCAGCTCACCGGAGCTACATGTGATATTTATCAGATGAAGAACGAAAATTGAAAGTTTCTAAAGTTAAAGATATCATTGCTCTCTATCATCCGAACAAGCAGAGTCGAAGTGCAGTCCACTGTAAACTGATCAGAAGTTGATAACAAAAACCCAAACTACATCGCTTTATTAATCTATTGGATACGGATTACATTTTTATCTCACTTGGATGCAATAAGTGTTGCATTCCTACAAAACCCTCATTCATCAATTGCGTAGTGTCAAACAGTAAAATGAGGAGTGCGTATTGCTATAGCTGAACTATAGTTTGTGCCACAGTGAGCGGGCAATAATTAAGCGATCAGTCTCAATTTTTACAACCAATAACCAGGCACTTTCATGCGCCGGTTCTGGTGGCTGACTTTTGGCTACCAAAAGTCAGAGCAGAATGAAGATTGGAATGTTGAGAACAGAGTCAAAGTGAAGGAGAATTCAAATCGACGGGTTGCAAAAAGTGTGTAGATGCAGGAGCGCCAATGACTGCGACATTCAGCCATATCGCTCAGTGTCTCCAACCACCGGTAACCATGATCCCGGGGTTCCCGTTCAGGGAGCCTAACACGACCTGTGTAACCAAGTCTCCTGGTTAGGGTTTTCATACCCTCACACCACCTTCTCGTTTAACCATCCTGGATCTTTTTTCACCCACTACCCGCTTCGGCAAACATCGCGCGATGTGACAACCTATTTGGTGACATGTGCAACGTGTCTTAACCGAATAATCTATGGAGGTTCATCACTTGCTCCAGTGGACGACCGAGACTGCCTAAAACTCTCAGCATTGCTCGTTCATTTGCCCCACCAGACTCCTGCAACGCGATACAGGCATCGGTGTTCGAACAGAGGGTAATCGATTTTTATCCTGTTCCCGTAATAACCAAGTCTCTGCACGGCATAGTAGCAGTCACCGATTTGCTGCAACATAATCAAGTGATACACGCACAAAAAACCCCCGTTCACTCTCCATGCATATGAAATAAAATATACTGGTTTAGGTGCGTGACTTACTTGAATGTCGAACATCGAAGCCGTATTCAGATGAACATTGTAGTTCTGTTCCATATAGGCTGCAAATTTCGCTTTGTTGTCCCGTTTGATGCGCATCAAATTGCGTAAGAATGCCACATCATTAGCCAATGCCTTCAACTGGGCAATCTCGGACAGATTGGTGATCCAACCGTCACTGCCTTGCATCTTTTCCATGATCAGATCCGAAAGATTTGGGTTGCACAGCAACAACCAGCGACGCGGAGTGATCCCATTGGTCTTATTCTGAAATTTGTCCGGCCATAGTTCGGCAAAGTCTTTGAAGCTATAAACCAAACAGCAAATCGGACACAATTAGGAGTCTACCGCAGTGGAGAATTACACAGAACATTCAAATCTATTTGTTTAGGTACATGTTTAGGGTGTTGCGCAAGCAGATGAATCGAGAAATACAAAAAAAGAGATGTAATAATGAATAGTTATTCAGCTGAGGTGGGCGCGCTACACGGTAACAAAATGTGGATGATAATTCAACCGATGCACATAGACGTTTTTCATTTGTGCAACGCAAGTGCTAATCAAGTCCACTCGCGCTAAAAACGTCTTGGCGCATGAAGTGAAAACGAGAGACAGAGAGCCAACGAAACTCGTATGATATTTAGAAATTCACAGAATAATATAACATTATTAGTGTTCTTTCTGATTTCATTCAGGAACATATGATAATTATCAAGAACGAGGTCTCCGAAATCCTCCGTATGGTCGGGGTGGGTGTCTAGGGTTGTGGCTGGTCACCCTTCCCTTGCTCCTCACGAAATGTCCCGATACGACCAAGCGTCTCAAATAGCCTCTGCTTAGGAACCCCTAATCACTACCTTCTCGTGGCGGAGGAGTTTTCTCAGAAAAGTGAGAGGACGAATAGCCGACATCCGGGGCTATAACCGGGTTGGTGGACCACTGGCAGTTCACCTAGGGGAGTTGGCCAAAAACCCTGATTTCAAAACAACCAAGAGGAGACGTACGAAATACACACAACTTCCTGGTTGTGGCAATGGTCACCGGTTCAATTGGGCATTGAGGTGTTTTGGGCACCTTGGACGTTTGATCCCGTCCGAAGGGCGTATGATCTGATGAACTGGACGCTGGCTTGCAATGGACATTAAGAACGAGGAGTGGGGTAAATGAAAGACAATCAATTGAAAATTGGGGCATAGGTGATGGGTTTCTAACACACAAGCTACGAGACAGGCTAAACCTCCAAACACCGTCGCTGCATAGATGAACCAATTCCCGGAAAACAACAATCAGCTCAACATGCATTCACTGACTAACTATTTCATCGCGAGTCCGGTGCAAATGAAAAAAATCAACCAATTACAGAGCTTACTGGATCAACCGCTGTTAAATGCCAATAGGTATATTGATTCACTTAAGCAAAGAACCCACTGAGTGATGTTCCTCGTTCGCTCACCTCTTCCAATATAAGAAAGTTATCCTAACATTCTGTAGGGCTCTGCTTTTTGAATAATACTGTGCGTTGTTCGTTTGGCGCACTTTCTCATTACGCTCTGTGTGATTGATGTGGTATTTACAAAACAAGACAAAATAAAGAATCAATAAGACCGAATTTAGATCAATCGACGCAGGAGAGGTAGTAGACGTAGTCTACTTAGACTTCTCCAAAGCTTTTGACAGGGTTAACCACCATATACTGTTGCTAAAGATCCATGATTACGGTGTTCGAGGACTGCTACTTGACTGGATTGAGGAATTTCTTCGACAACGTGCCGTGTCTGTTCGAGTTAATGGTTCACTATCGGGTCTGATTGAGGCTGCCCGTGGAGTTAAAAAAGGATTCGTACTCGGTCCGTACCTTCTCCTAGCATTCATAAACAAACTACCTGTCCTTGGAGAAACGGCATTATTATGTGCTGACGACACCAAAACATGGAAGACGGTACAATATTCTGAAGACTATGAAATCCTAAGGGAAACTCTTCATGCAGCCCATCGATGGTCTACCACTAATGCGATTGAATTCAACATTGAGAAATGTAAGATTGTGTTGTTGTGCCATAAGGGTCGCTTTCTATACTTTGTTGGAACTCAGCCATTACCGCATTCTCCAAACGAAAAGGAACTGGGAGTTGTCATTCGTGGGGATGTAGGATGTTCCACACATTGCGCAAAAGCGTCATCAAAGGGCATGAAACACGTTAGATTGCTAAAACGTGTTTTTGAATAATTCGAAACAGACCTATTGCCCTGTTTACTATCAGCATACATTAAACCACACATCGAGTATGCTATACGGGATTGGAATCCAGTAGCAATTCGAGACCGCAAGGCACTCGAACGTCCGCAGAGAGCAACAACCAAAATGATCAAAAAGTTACAAGACCTACGCGAAAGGTTGCGAATTCTCGGACTCTATTCGTCCGAGCACCGTCGAGTACGGGGAGACATGATCGTTATATATATCAAATACTCCATCAATCTAACCACCCGTGTAGTACTCTACTAACAATATCCAGGAATGGTCACCTCCGAGAACATTCGTTTAAACTGTTGTTCCAGAAGAGTCGGCTAGTCTGCAGGTGTCATTCTTTCAGCCTACGAGTTTGTAATACCTGGAACTCTCTTCGACCACAAGTTGTTTGTGCACCAACCATCGATGCATTTAAGTCATGACTGGACGAAGCATTGGAACACCTAACTTTTCAATGAACGTCATAATTTGCTATTTAATTGTACTACCAGCCGAACCCAGTGTGTGTACAGATCCTATGGCATTCAATAAGCATGAGCTGTTTAATTTAAACATAATAAAAGTTTGAGTTTGGATGGATCGTCCATCAAAGTTGCAGTATAATCATCGTACGGTGAACTACCCCCTCCTCCTCCACCACCACCACCACCAGTAGCCATGATATTAATGTAACTAGTGAAAGCAAATAAACAAATATACCAATATAGAATAAGTGAGAAAAAAGGCGGCGCGGATGCCACAAGAATGATTTATGATATATCGATTAATCAGCCGGATGAGTAAACTACACAGGAAGTTTAAAGCGACAAGAAAATCATGAAAATACTTGGATCGCATTACAGAACAGTGAAAGGCACGTTAGACAAAAACCAATAGACTAATCTCATTGGTATTGTGTCACCTGCATGTACGGCAATAACAGAACTTACGTTTGAGTTTTTAGAAGATGCGAGTGGATCGCCGCCACGCCATTGACCGCGTGCGAGCCCACAATACACAGATAAGCCATATTAATACGCTTCTCTCCCTCTTCTTCCACCAGGGACATACGACGCACTCGGTCATCATCGTTCGGCCATCGTTTGCGGACGATCTGGAAAAATCGAAAAAAACCGACAATCGAAAAAGTTGGCACAAACGAGAATATTTATTAGCTTCGGTTCGTTTTTCGTGGATGGACCAACTCCCAAAATGTAAAACACATTTAAGAGAAAAGGATCTGACTGAAGTGCATCTCTTTCTGTGTTGAGCTGCGTAATCCCTGGAAAACCGAAGTACCGCATGTGCCACGGTGTAGCACGGATGTCACAATGAGGAATCATGCAGCACTTTGAGGGACAAGTGAAAACAAAGCCCGGGTGAATGTAATGCTGGAATGATTGTAGCTCAGGATGTGAATGCGTTTGTTGGTGTGCTCTCCGAGCTCCATCTCCCGCAGCGTTCAAGCCCCCGAGGTACTCGAAGCATTCAACTACTTCACCACAATGGATGAGTTCGGGCACAGGCTTCTGCCATTCTTGAACAGGCACTACACCCAGTGAGAAGAGCTCTGTTTTCCCGGGAGGATTAAAAAATTCACTATTTGCTAGACCTTTGTAAATGATGCTGTTGAAAATGCTCTATCGTAAGGATGAAAAGAATAGGGATAAAGGCAGTTTTATCGCACACCATTAGAGAGGATAAAGGGTGACGAAAACTGATCATATGCCCTAACTCGGCTTAAGGTCTGATGAGGGGGGACACATGTTTCTCAGGTACTCCATTTATCAACAATCCATTTTATAGTACGGTCTTATTGATGTAATCTATGGCCGAACGGATGTCTAAGGACACGATGATCCTAAGTCTTAAAAAAAAGCATGATGATGCTCTAGCCGAATATCAGAGAGCGAAAATTTGATCGACATATCCTTGACCGGTGTGAAACCCAGCGTGTTCGTATTAGGTCTGCGCCTCGTGCCGATTGCACAATCTGCGAAGAATGAACGATTCTAACCAATTTGACGCTAATGGGATCAAACGACTACCCCATATGGTTGGCACAATCATTGTTCAGGCAATTCTTAAAGATGACAATCGTCCTCCCCCTCCCTCCGCTTTCAGGACGGAAGGGGGGCAGCTGCACAGTGTTTCAAACATCAGAGAACAGAGCAACTAGTAGTACAAAAAACTTTACGCCATAGTTAAATCGAGCTGGAAGGGGGGAGGCCATTGGATCGCGGTGCTTTGTAAAGTCCAGGGATTTGAGTCTTCTCGACAATCTATACCCCGGCTGGGTCTGCCGCGGGAGATTATGAGACGTGTCCTGGAATAGTCAGTTGCAGAAGAAGCTGACGCTGGTGAAAGCTTAAACTGTGCAACACGTTGCTGTTTGATTGTGAATAGGCAAACCGACAGCTAGAACTAGACAGATGGGAAGGAGGGTTTTCCAAATGAGTGTCTAAGACACCCATCCGTGATGCGTTCATCTCGCCCGGTGGACACATCACGGATGAAGGGTCGGCACGTACACAGAAGGCTCGGTTGGCAATTGCCAACTTGAGACATCTGTGGCACCGTCGCAACATCCGGTTGTCCGTGAAGGGTCGAGTTTATGCTGCAGAAGTTCCACCAGTTCTACTATACGGCCTAGAACCTTGGCCATGAAGAAAACAGGACAAAGATAGACTGTCGAAGTTTGAACACCACGCAGCATTGCACGAATCTGGTGGGGCAACCGAACACGTAATGCTGAAGCTCGGCGTGGAGCCTTAGGTAACCGTGACCGCCCACTGAAGCAAGTTATCGACCTGCATAGAATACGTTGGTTGGGACATGTGTTACGCATGTCACCAAATAGGTTGCCACGGTGAGCGATATTTGCCGAGGCAGGTAGTGGGTGGAATAACGCCAAGGGTGATCAATTCAAGGCCTCGCATGAGGGTATGAAAACCCTAACCAGGATTCTGGGTCACATAGGTCCCGTTAGGCTTCCTGGCTGGGGACCTCGGAATAATCGTACCCGATGGTTAGAGACACTGAGTGATATGACTGAGTGTCGTAAACAGTGGCGTTCGTGCATCTTCTCGATTTCTCTGTATCATTAGTCCACAGAAATTTTCAATTTTCTCGTCGATCCTACTTTCAACCTTTCCTGTCTTTCTCCTAATGTCCATCCAAATGGGCAGCCAAAAGATAGGAACCAAAAACGGCGCACGATAGTGCATGGTTAATGGTTGTACAGACTGAAAACTGGTAACAAATTAACAATTTTCCAGCCCATATTCGCTCCAAAAGCTACGGGTTAATTGAACATATCAGTCATTGGTTGTATTCAAATTCACTTCGTTTCACGCCGCTTTATTCATAACTGGCTGTTTTTTTCATTTGGTCGTGTACCTTTCTCTCTGTATAAGCAGAGCAGTTCAAGTTCATCATCCAATACTGTTTTGTCTGTCGTGTAAAACAATCCGGAATACTGATAAATACATATATGTCATGGTTACATTAACCCCCCTCCACTAGTGATATCCTGCACTTTGCGCGTGTGAAATGTTGGGTTGTGTGATTGCTTTCTTCAATCAGTTTGATAAACGCTCTGCTGTTCATCGTGACTCGCATTCGCTATGCGCATACACTACACTCATACTCACATACCCTTGATGCGGTACGCCCGCGACCGAGTGCGCATTGTTTGACGTTCAAACTCGTTCTCGTCCCATTTCCGGCAGTCCGTTTGGTACTGGATGTGTATTGTTTATATTCATCGTTTGTGTGCACATACAGGATTTCGTAAAACTTCGTCACTGTGTGCTGTGTACGCTCCGCAGCTTTGTGATCAGTTATTTGTGTTCAATCGACAGCTTAATCGGACTCGTGGTCCCTGGCACTTTCTCTCTCTCTCTCTCGTGTCGTTATCAGGTAGTCTCATCAAACGACATTTCCGTTCACAACTAAGAGGACGATCAAACGGAGAAACACTTTCTAATTTCCCCCAATAGAAATGATTCATCTGTTCACGCTTATTTTTAGCTCACGCAGCCACATTTTTCGTCGTAGCGTATTCAGCTCGAAATGAAGCCACCATAAAACAGAATGTGGTTCATATCATAAACATGGGTTTGGGTTCCTTCCTTCACTCCGACCAATACCTTGACATTAGCCTCGCCTCGCCAGGGCGCATCAGTCTTCAGCAATAAACCGCCCAAAATGACGAAATGACTGATTCATTGACACTTTTGTCGACTGATTACACACACGGAAATGAAGTCGGGGTTTCGTTGGTGCTTCACTTCAGATCAAATCGTTTCTTGACTGCTTCTCTTTGTACACTTGTTCAGGCTCATCATGGATCAATCAATGGATCGTTTTTATGGGGATTCTTTTAGCCTGATTTGTTTCACGCAGTCTGGTTTCGGGCAATTGTGAAATAGCATAGATAATTCTCGCAAATCCTGTGCGATCCATCGAAGTACACAGTTTCAGCCACCAACCTTAGACGCCATCGATTGTCTACCGTACGTGAACAACGCACGCGTGAGAATCAGGTTTGTCTTGTACACCCGGTCGAGGTTCTACAGACCATACTTTCACTATTCACCAAATTCTATAACCCTAGAGGCACTCCTTTTGTGCAGGCATCATTTGCGTCTTCCTCGACCCGGAAGCGGCTTAAAAATTTCAGTCGACTACTGTATGCTTTGAGGTTGTCTTTCTTTCAGGAGTGTGCCCGAGGAGTTTATGTCAATCTGGCGATCTCTTTATACTAATAGCAGAAGCTAAGCCGGAGTCTACGGCACATTTTCGCCGGGCTTCCCTACGAAAAGTGATGTCTGTCTGGGTCGTCCTCTCCCTCTCCTTTTCTATTTAACTTTTTCATAGACTTGATTATGGAAACAGTCCTGTCTTCGTACGAGGACTGTAGCATTGATTTGCTCCTAGGTGATCAGCTGTTTGATCTGGATGATTCAAACAACATTATATTGCTCTAAGTGATGACCTCACTGTAATTGCAGGATCAATGGAGGTAGTAAAAAGAAATTTGCTAGCTGGGCAGCTACATCTATCTGACCTGGCGTGCGCATCTCGGATGAAGTTACGACACGCATCCCGAATGCTCGGTGGTCGCGAACCAATCAGTGTCAGTTGTGACACCGTCGCGACACTCGGCTGTCCGTGAATGCTCTAGCAGTTCGGCCAGTTCTGCTATACAACACAGAGGCTTGGCCATTACGGGAACAGGATACAGCTTAACTTTCGGTGTTCGAACACCGCTGTCTACGTCACATTGCACAAGTCTGTTGAGCAACCGCACGGGTAATACTGAGGTAACCACGATCAACCTCTATAGATTACGTTGGTTGGAGTATGTGTTACGCATGTTACAAATAGATTGCCACAGCGCGTGAGGTTTTCCAAGACAGGTAATGGGTGGAAAAAAGCCAAAGTTGGTCAAACTAAGACCCAGATTTTCCGATGGGGGACCTCACGATCAATAGTAATCAATAGTTAAAGACACTGAGTGATATAGTTGAGCATCGTAAGCAGTGGCACTCGTGCATCTACTCAATGTCTTTGTAACGTGAATCTTCACGAATTCTCTGCTTTCATCCTGAAACTGATTTGAACATTCCAATCTTCTCTTTGTTCCATCCTCCAAATGGGCAGTCATGAAACAACGACCAAAACCGGTGCACGAAAGCGCCTGGTAAATGATTGTGATTGTGAAAACCTGATCGAAAGTTACCTGTTGGAAGTTACGTTAGGTAAATTTTGTTTATTTGTATTGGCTGTCCTCTGAACCTTCCCATCAAGGATCATTCTCAATGCATCCTACCAACCTTTTCAATGCTCATCAGCAGGTCATCCGCCGGCTCATTTGGGTTCGCAGCCCGAAACCCTTACGTGAAACATGTGTAACCACTGTGTCAACGTTATACTTGCCGTCAATTCTCCACCCATATTGCGGTTTTCTAATGTCTGTTGGCTGAAAAATTCAACTGGTTTCACCGTGAGATCTCGTACTGCAACTCTGCAACATCTGTCACTTATCGGTTTTATTTTCCTATTTTCGTTTTTTCTGAAAGTTATCAATAACAGTGTTACAGCTTGTGGTTCGTGGTCACCGGTAAGGGGTGTGAGTGAAACTATCTCGGTTTCAGTTCTATCCGAAGTGCTTTAGAAGTCCTAAAAATAGTGAACGGCTATTCAATATTCACGGATACGGCAACACTGGAAGATAATGGTGTGGTTGACAGTTTAACAACTGCACTATCGTTACTCATGAAGTCTTGAAGCAGATGCGACCGAGTGCATGGCGTATTAAATTGATGGTAAAGACGCCAAGTGGAGTCCTGTTCAAAGTATGGGACAATCCAATGAGTAGCAGTCGATGAGGCTTCGGTTAGAATAGAGGCGAACAGTCGACATCTATATTGGATTGTGTGAAACACA
>UZAN01046518.1:1392-21248 GCA_900618425.1 Echinostoma caproni
CCGAGCCAGTGCCGGAACATGATGGTGGCTAACGAGCCATGATTCTGCGATGACTACTACAGTAGCTTTGTGTTCATTTGCTAATTTGGGGTTCCTCGACACATACTGCATACATTTGGGCATGCTACTAAATATTTGCCATCCCGTAGGTTTAACTCTCTCCGGACTCTTAATTTCCCTGTTTTCCTGTACCAATCAGAAGCAGCACCTAAGAGAACGACAAGTTTTTTTAAGTGTCTATAAAATGCTTTACAAATGTGCCTGTTCTACGCCCCAAGGCCGAGTTCATCTCGGTCGGCACTGAGGTCTTCTTGAGCGATGTAGTAGACCCGGAGCTACCTACGGATCCATCGCCTTCGTTACACTCCTCCAACTTCGGCTGTAAGCAACTTTGCCATTGCTCATTTTCTGAGACATCCTCAATGACTACGACAGATGGCATTCTACCCACCTCTATCTGTGATGGACTCTGTTTCTTAGGTTGGGTGTTCATTGGCTTCCGCTCAACCGGCCATACTTTGCCGTTGGGTTGCCATGTGTTTGAACTCCCGGGGATGACAGGCACTACTTTATACCTCCCACATGTAACATCCATAATTCTCTGGGAGTTTGTAAGCAGTTTATCTCTACAAGTTGATTCCACGAACTCAACAAGTAGGGGTCTGGCCCTGCGAAATCCCGCTGGTTCTGGGTTCTTCCAGATGCTCACCTTGTGTATCTTATGCTGACGGATGGCGTACCTGCTGCCCGTAGGACATCCTGCATTCTTCGCCGGTTCATTTTTTGAAGTGTTTTGAATTCCCTTATGAACGATTCTTCACCGTTCAAAATCAAAACCGTCTTTTATCTTAATCCCGCAACTTCGCACAACTGCACTTCCAGGGATTTAGGTTTACCTGCGCGGTCTTCCTGCACAAGTTTTCTTTGCATTCCCATTTTAACTCCTTGGGCCTTTCTCCCTACGTCCAGATGCTTTGTTTGATGACTTGTTCTGGCTACGGATTCTGGGATTGACGTTTTCAGACCAGCACCCTTAATCGAAACCGGAGCACCTAAATTCGCTCTCCCTTGTTTCGCAGCTGAAACGTTGGCGTACATCCTTGCTCTGTCTCGGGTGACAGATGCATCACCCTGCGCTGCGACTGGTGTGCTGTGCTGAGACTACTTCTGGCCGTGCATTAACCAGCGCATTCTCGGCTGCTCAAAAGCAGTGGAGACAAACTCATTAAAACCCTGCGCTTTGACGATGGAACGCGTAATGTTCTGGTTTTAGACCACAGCATTTCTCATACGCCCACTTTGACACACATCGCATCCTATACCTTTGACGACGCGCTCCTCACAACTAACACTCAGACATGGAAACGCTGCTCAGGGCATGTCAAAAACGAACGATAGGAAACAAAAGATATAAATGGGACAGCACCTGCAGAAATTTAAAAAACGCTACACGCACCGTAGAAACAAATGCCAAAAACTAACACTGTATATGTAATGCGACCTTCTAAGAGGCCGCAGTAAGTGCACTTAACAAACGCTTGGACGGATTTCCTGTCAGTAAAACGTGAAATATCGTAGGGTATTCCACGGAAAGAATATCATTTAAATTTTCAACGAGAGCATGTTAGGATTCCAAACCGCGCGCAAACTTATCGCAAGAAACCAAACAATCACAGAGATGTGCGCACACTCGAGAGCATACCACCGAAGGAATTCTGGACGATCGATTGGTCTGTGGCCACTATCAGTTCTCTGCAATCTGACGTGATCTAATCTGACGGCTCGCGGTTTGAAATTTGATGTGGATCCCGAGAAAGCGGAAAGTTCAAGGAAACGCAAACATCACGGATACAACCAGGAAAATCGGCAACCGGGTCGTTTTCGATTTCACGGATATGTGTATTTCGACCTTCGGGAATTTACCGACGTGGGAACTCTGTAGTGACGACAAAGTATTCACAGGTGAGTTGCGTTGTATGATTCTGAAAGGCCAATCATCATTGGGACGTTAGTTTAGGCTACCTTTATTTAAAATCAAATTTTCTACCTTTCCGTTACTTTGCTTGATCACTGCTTCGTATTTCTGTATCTCCCAGTTGGTCCGTTTATAGTATTGGTTCTGACTCTTAACTTTCAGTTTTTATTCGCCCCCATAATTTTCTGTTGACATATAATCAGTGGTAGAAGTATCCCTAGTAACGATCCTTAAACTCTCTAACAGGCCTTCACCCGCCCGCAAGAGAGACACTGAGAGTAAATGTAGTAATACACAGTATCGTTCATGTGCAGTGTAGGAACGTATGCAATGCAACACGTGCTGCGTTTGATATCACATCAAATGCAGTGGGCTATCAAAAGTGAGCTATGGAAAGTATAAAAGGTTCAAAAGCCCAAATTGGGATTGCGTCCCATGTAGGACACTCATGAAGAACTTGGTCCAACTAGAGCAGAAGGTTGAAGGAAAATGTGACGACACGAGCAGCGACAGAGTTATCAAGGAAAAAGAAGTGAGCAAAGAAGCCTCTGGTACCTCTATCAGTTCAGTTCAGTTCAGTTTGCACAGGATTGTGTGTAGCCCGGGCCAATCGTGCGTCCAGACGGATGTATTGTTTGCTGTGGCTTCCAACACCGCGAGTTAATAGGTTCCGTCTGAAAGGCAGAACATGAGGTGCGGTATCACGTCCTAGGCAATGGCGCTCATGACTAATAGGTACTTAACTTCAAACTGTTTCAGGGAACGTAGAAGACCAACAGTCATCTAATTCCCTCTTAAATGCTATGACGTTTAAACAGCTTACCACATCCTCGGATAGATTATTCCAGTAAGGTGTTACGCGACTTGTAAAGAACTTAGATCGAATGTCCAGCGATACAAGAATACGTTGCAGCCTTAAACTCTGTCCCCTAGCGCCACTTGAGGGAATGAATTGGAACATATCATTAAACATAAGTCCGTTCATGATCTTAAGGACTTCTATGAGATCCCCACTGACTCCCCTTCTTGCCAGAGAGAACAGATTAAGATTCTTGAGTCTCCGCCTGTAGCTCTTACCTCTTTGTACCACCGTCAACCTTGCAGCCAGACGTTGCACCCTTTCTAGACTCTCGATGTCTTTCCGAAAGTAGGGTGTCCATACCTGAACACAATATTCCAAGTGACTATTACCTTGAACAAACGGACGAGAACCTCGGGTCTCCTGCACGCAATTGTGGAGTGTAAACGAAAGAGTTCCCTTCGAGATATGCTGGCTGCCCTCTGACATAGCTGAGAGGGTTTGAAGTCGTGTAGTATAATTATTCCCACAAGTGCCACCCTGAGCCCAAGAGAGGATATTAAGGGTGGGTCGCCATCGAAGTCCTTATAAAAAAAAAGCAGTAATCCCTAAAGCTGTTCTAACAGTTGGAGCTCCTGATAAACCAGTGGCGGGGAAGAAGAAGAGAAAAAACCTTAAGAAGCCACTGGGTTCGTCTAAAACTGAGATACCAGGTCACGCGCAGACTAACAAAGTGATTACGCAACATTCTAGATGTTTATATCGGATTCCTGATAATTTGAGAAGTACATCAATGAAAAATATGGAAATCGAAGGTTTTCCGACACAGCGAACTTTAGGCTTATCATGGACAGTGGAGCAGGATGTGCTTGCTTATCAGGATGAGGCGCCAGAACTCCCACCTACTCGGACAGTGCTATTGTCTCAGCCGTCCTCCATATTTGATCCGTTAGGGTCGATAAAACCTTGATTTTCCGTTGAAAATCTTACTTCGGAAGTTGTATAGACAAGCCATAGGGTGGAGCCAACTCTTGTTTTCAGCCGTAATTAAAGAATGGCGACAGTTTATGGAGGTTCTAAGTGAAATTCATCAAGTCCAAATTCCTAGATGGTATGCTGGAGCCGGAAAAGAGAACGGAGGCAAAGTTGAGTTGCATACCCTTTGTAATGCGTCTGAACTCGGATACGGAGCAGCATGCTATTTACGTTTTGTGCAGCATCGTAATCCGTCTTTGTGCGTACTGTTAATTGCCAAGTCTCGGGTTTCTCCACTGCGAACCGTAAACATACCTAGTTTGGAGCTGAATGCTGCTGTGCTTGCGGTTGAACTAGCACAAATAGTAAAGAAGGAATGTGAGATCACAATTACGGATACAATTTACTGGACTGATTCTGCCTTAGTTTGGCATTGTTTGAAAAATGAGAAAAGTTAATTTTCAACGTTCATGTCCAACGGAATTTCAAAGATTAACGGTTGGACGACAGTTCATCAATGGACGCACATCAGCGAAAAGGATAATCCTGCGGATCTCGCGTCCCGGGGAATGAAGAGAGGCGACAGATACAAACAGTTATGGTTTGAAGGCCCCGTTCTTTTACGCAAACCAAGAGGCATAGTACCGAACGATGGCGAACGTCCATCGGTTTCAGTTGACGACTTGGAGTTGAAGTCAAGGGTTATTGTCAGTGCCTTGTGTCACTGTGATTGCCTGCCATATTTCGGAAGATTCTCTTGCTGACTTCAATTGCTATGATGCATCGCGTGGCTCCTAAGGTGTAAGTTTTATTTATTTGTTTGTGCGCGAGACCTGGTGCTTGTGACCACTGAAGGTGTCCATAGAAATTGTCGGCCGTTACAAGTTGTAATTGAGGTTCTTCCTAGAGAAGATCGAATAAAAAGGGAATTATCGGTTCGCACATCTCAGGGGACCCTGCGACGTGATGGACGCAAGTTTTGTTGGTTAGAGGGTGATGGAGGCTAAATGACGGGTTAATTGTTATTTGTGCTTTGATTGTTTTTCGATGGTTATTCCCTGTAAGCGTTTTCGTTATTAAAGTTACTAAATATGTTTCGTTGATTATTTATTTCTTGGCAATAGTCACTTGTGCAACATGCCTTCGTTTATATGATTATGCGCCTTAAGACTAGCATCAGTGTGTTGATAGAAGAAACAGATGTCGTCTGGGCAGTTGGTTTTCTTTGTTGACTGTTCATGGTCCATTGAGTGGAATGTTTGAGTATTCAAAAAGAACATTTTACAGGAATGTTGTGGTTGATGCCGGAGAATCAGCCGCATTTCAGAAAAAACATGATGGAGCACTTGCCATTGGGTTAGACCGGGGCACATACTCGATCCTTTTAGATGAAACCCATATAATTTTTGGTCCACAATGATAAATATAGCATCTATATTGAGTGCGATAATAATTTGGGAGCTCTCACTGATCGGGTGTGGTGAATGCAAGTAAAGACGTTGGTTTGTGCCACCGAGCTGTGAGGAGACCACCTGCACCGAGATGCCCTGTGTTACGGCAGCTGATGCACCGTAGTTAAAACAAAAGGTTTTATATTCTTCTTCTTTATTACTGTTTGTTTTCTGTCATTTCCACTCTTTGCTGTTTGTAACTTCCTGTTTGTTTAAACGTTCCAACATAACGTTTTCGACGTTCGACCAGGGACAAATTGCTTGGTTAGCTCGGTTGAGTTTGGTGTACATTTTCGTTCGGTTGTTTCCTGCGTTCTGCTTGGGTGAGCATACATCCAAGTATGTTTTTTCCTGTGTACAATTTATTATAATGTGTTTTAGATACCTTATAAATATCGTGGTCTACCTTCTGTATTCGTGTTCTCATTGCTCGTTCTCGTCGGATTCGGTTACTTGGGATCGTTCGGTATCGGGTTGAATACGTTCGTTCCAGTGCGGAATTAATTGTCGACAGCGTGTGTGAATTTGTTCAATCCATTTGAGGAGTGATCGTTATTCCAAAGTCCAGGCCCGTTCGTACTAGATCGCGGTGTTGATGTAGTTTAATACGCGTATTGGACTTAAGAGCTCAAGCGGACGCAACACCCCTGCCTCACCTAAAAGGTGTTTTAAGTTTGGGTGTCTAGCGCATAGTCAATCCTATGTCAAAGCGACCAACGCCTAAATAATTTAAATCAATCCATTGCCGATCGAAGCCCGGAAACCCATATGAATGCGCTCTCAGAAGCAAGCTGTTATGCAGCTGACAGAGAAACATGTATTTCAGAACTGTATAAACTTGCTGTATCCCTCTTTCCCATTCATCTCTATCCACGAGTCTCCATCTCCTCTAGTTCCTAGTCTTACAGACAAATCAATCCGTGTTTTCCTCTCAATAATTCCGCACGTCGAATCCTCTCGATACAAGGTTCGTTCTTTCTCTTATTTTCCGTTTCACATTCTCACGCAGTGTATTTCCTCCATCCTCCAAATCAACGTTTGTGACCTTGTCCACGTTGTGTTCCATTTGCACTGCGTTTTCATTCCGGTCCCATGACGTCTCCATTGTGTATATCCTCTAATTGGACCTTCTATAAATCTGCCAGTTTGATGTACATATGACTATTTTGAACATATGGTCATGCTCTGTGCATGCTTCACGGGCTTCGTGAAATATACATTATTATTATTATTATTATTATTAAAAAAGTACCAGATGTCGTATCACCCTATTGTGATGAGTAAAAAGGACACACCAAAAGAGGTCACTCTTGGCTGCACCCAAAACTTAAAAAGGTTTGGTTGATTGGATACCAATCATCGAACTCATGAAGTAATCAAATGTGTCTTTAGCCGTTAGAACGGGGTTTCATGGGGCTGACGAGAAAAGAACCATCTGGTAGATGAAAGTATGTACAAAGAGAAAGCGGTGGTAAGGTGCGAATGGTTCCATACGAGTCGACTCTAATTAAGCAAGGTAAATTTATTTTTACAGGTATTTATTCACCGTATGCACTTATTTTAGATGTGAATTTAATTTTTTCGCAAACAATCACAGTCGTATTACGCATGTTTATTATGTTAAAACCGAGTGTTTTCCGGAAGCGAGTGTTACTGCAGCTGAAGCACCGCAGATTATGATGTAAACAACATTTTTATGACTCAGATAGGTTTTTGTGAATGACATTCTCTCTGCTACCTTGTTATCCGGCCTTTGTTCATCGGTACCATTTATCATTATTCCTGTAAAACATAACGGTTTTGTTGTTATTTGATTCCGCTCGGTTGAGCAATAACACTTCACTTGTTCGTTTACCGTTGTACGGACCGCCTACTGAGGATCATGGTCAAATATGTATACGACATTTATTGTATCACTGTATACTTTCAGATACCGTATTAAACGTGATTCCACTATTGATCGGTGTTCGTTGTGTTCTATCATTGTTAGACGTTTCGGTTATTAGTTTAGTTTGCGATAAAGAAAACTACAAATTTCGGGATCACGAAGTTGTTCGGTTGAACGAAACGCGTGTAAGACATTTCCGAAAAGGGCGGCCGTAACACCGGGAGCTCAAAATGTAGGAAGGCAGACAAAGGAAACCGGCAATGAGGCAGAAAATTGTCAACTTGCTAAGAATAGTCGAAATCCCAGGACAGAGCCATTAGGAGAGTCCTGCACCTGGGACGCTGGACAAGGATGGAAACGAAGTAAGACAAGCCCCCCAGGTCTCTGCTTGTCGAACCCAAGAAATCGTGACTCGTTATTACAATCCTCTGGAAAGGTAAGTCATAGCAAAAGAAGTCAGGTAGCGCGGCCCAGGGGAAGCCCACGTGCTCTGAAGTCCACCCAACTCGCCTGGCTTTAATACAGCGCGAACGAGTCAGCTTCAAGTTAAGGTCCAGCGACTGTGATCTGCTTTGCAACGGAGCCCCGTAAAAACACCGGGAGATCAAACAGGGTAATGAAGCACCATCTATGGCAGACCCGACTTGATCGCCCCATCAAGCAGCCTAGCGGGAGGCATATTTCAGAGAAGCAATAGGAAAAGCAACAACAAGATCACAAAAAGCGGATGGGGGGCGACCAATTACTCCCACGAGGTGCAGGGGAACAAAGGAGGTGTCAGAACTAGGGGTGTTTTAAACGAATTCCACAAGTATCGGAAACAAATGGCCCGAACTAAGAGCATGGGCAAGTGAGGATGACGTGATAGAAGTCTCAGAATCATGGCTGGGACCTGGTGACAAAATTCGTAACCTGAGACTTCCCAACTGTAACCGTAGCAGAGCGGATCACCAGGATGGATGAGCCGGAGGGGGAGTGCTGGTGCTCGTAGCCGCTCACCAAAGCCAACATGAAGCAAGTCACCAAAACATCCCGAATATATAAGCAGTGGAGGCGATTGTGCAAGCTGCGCAACACCGGCTATCTGTCATCGATGTCTACAGGAGACCACCGGCCAACGTAGAGCAGAATCAGTTACTGCTAGAGTTGTAAACAGAACAGGCTGAATCTAGTGACTGGTTGTTATTAGTAGGAGACTTCGACTCTCAGGAAATCGATTGGACCACCGAAACCGCTCCACTGGGGACGTTCTGAGAAAGCCTACTTGAAATGTTCCATCGTAGGGCTCTGATTCAACATGTGGCCGGCAAGACCAGATGAAGGTTAGGACAAACAGCTAGTTCTCTGGATCTAGTTTGCACAAAGTTCCCCAATGAGGTGCGGGGATTTGTTGTAGAACACCCGAAGGGCAAAAGCGACCATGGAATTATAAGGATGAGGATGAGAATGCAGGGACTACCTGCTCCTGACAAATTCCGGAATCAGTGGAGCAAGATAGGCACCCAGGACCTGCAGTGTAGGGCGTGCCGGCTAAACTGGTTGACTGAGAGTGCTCTAGGAAGTGTTTACGTCCAGTGGGAGTGGAATTGAAGGGCAATCTGCTGGAGCTGACAAATTAGGTAGCATTCAAAAAACGGTCAAGACGCCGTGGAAAACTGCCCTGGTGAAGAGCGCGTGTCGATAAAGTAATGCGGCGCAAAAAGAAGACGTAGCACCGCTATCGAAGGTCGGAAGGTTTTCGCGCCCACGTATGGCACAAGGTGGCAAGGCGTGAGGCCACTAGAGTCTAGAACGAGTGCAGAAAAGGGTACAAGGAACAATTGGCTGTCAACGCCAAACATGACTCTAAGACGCATATCAATTATGTGCAGCCCAAGAGTACCCTTTAAAAGGAAGTGGGCATGATTGTTGACGCGATAAGGAACCAAACTTCGTCCAACCAAGAGAAAGCGGAAGCCCTCCTCAACAACATCCAGTGGGTTTACAGGCCCGACTGTATTTCATACTGAATGTTTTGAAAATCCTTCCGAACCCATAATGATTTATGGTGCAATAACTCTATCTGTGTGTTGCTCTTATATTGACATTTCACGATCATTAACACCACACATCATTATTTATCCTCAACTACTTCCAGTGGGTTTACAGGCCCGACAACGGTATACCAGAGCCCATCATCGGCAATCAAGAGAGAACTCTCATGCTCGACGCGGTGGTATCTGCAGATGAAATGCATTGGGTCTTAAGGAGGCTTATTCCAACTAAGGCAGCAGTGCCAGATTGCACTCACCCCGCTATCCTGAAACCACTGGCTGACCACTTGGCTGGGCCCCTTACCAGACTATTCAATGTCTCCATCGCACAGAACCAACTACCCACGGACTGGCTTTTGGCGACTGTCATCCCTCCATAAGAGAGGAGAACTATCGCCCAGTCAGCCTGCCATCGGTAGTACCGAAAGTCATGGAGAGAGTAGCGAGTGCCAGGATCTCTGAATATGTGGTAACCCTAGGTGCATTGACGGCTGACCAACATGGATTCAGAAGGAGAAAGTCGTGCCTGTCAAAACTCCTCTGTTTTCTTGATAAAGTGAATAAGAGGATCGACAGGGGGGAGAAAGTTGAGGTCTGCTACTTAGACTTCCAGAAAGTGTTCGACTCCGTCAATCATAGACTACTGATGACGAAGTTGAAGGCTTTTGGGCTACCTCGGGGATTGCTAGAATGGATACGCAGCTGCTTGACAGGTTGGAGGTTTGTTGTGATGGTAGAAAATAGCACATCAAGCCAGGGATGGATGCTTAGTGGAGTGCAACAGGGCTCTGTCCAAGGTCCACTGCTTTTCCTGCTCTACATCAATGACCTCAACACCGACCTAGAAAACCGCTGCTACAAGTTTACAGACGATGTAAAAATCGTCGGGGAGTCCGCGACAGAGTCGGTTCAGAGAGATCTTGAAAAATACACCAGTGATCAGGTAAATGGGACCTGCCTCTGAATACACTGAAGTGCCAACATCTGGTCAAAACTGGGGGCATGCAAGGTGGAAGAACACTGAGACCCCCGGACCAGGCCCAACAGATACCCACGGTAACCATAGCCAGAGACATAGGTGTTGTTGTTAGTGCGGACTTAAAGCCTGGACTTCAATGCTGAGAGGCAGCAAAACGGACATCCAGAGCCTTACATCAACTAAGACGTGCAGTAAGCTCTAGGAAACCCGAATTCTTGCTCTCTCTTCACAAGGCTTATGTGCGCCCACACCTCGAATACTGCGTCCAGGCTTGGAGCCCGTTTCTTATTCAGAACATGAGAACGCCAGAATCAGTGCAGCGTCGCTTCACCAAATGGTTTGCGAGCTTAAGACATCTATCTTACGAGAGGCGTTTCAAAGCCTTAGAGCTTTTCTCATTGAGCAGGCGTAGACGACGCGGAGACTTCATCGAAGCGTACAAGATCCTGAGAGGGTTTATGGACGTACCAGATGGAGCGCTGCTCAAGCTCAGTGAAACAACAAACCTGAGAGAGCATGCTCTAAAACTGGTTAAAGATAGAGTGGGGACTGGGCTTAGAGCGTCCTCGTTTGCAATGCGAGTTGTGAATGATTGGGATAGACTGCCGGATGAAATCATCGCTGCCAACTCGATAGCAGACTTCAAACGCAGACTAGACATGGTATGGACCAGGGTGTTTGAGGGGGCGGGGACTGAGTGGAACAGTTTGGATACAGCTGACTCGGGACCACTATCCATTTATTGCTAAAACCTCCACCATCCACGTCTTCCTCTCCCCTTTATTCACTCTCCTCCCAACCTCTCTAGAAGCTTTATGCTTAGCCCTTACTCATCCTTCACCTCTATTGGACACCTCTACCTCTTTGCATGAACTTCTTAGTCCCAATGGATGGTCTGGCCTTCCCATAAGTCTGCAAGTTGGAACACCATTCTTGACAACCCCTTCTGACTGGAGCCCTGCGAAGAGGGGTCTCTCCGGGTCGTAGTATACTACTCGTTTAATTGAAGAAGAGTTTTCCTCCTCCCGTTGTCGTAGCATTGAGGATCCACGGAGCCCGTCAGTGCAAGAGGCTGGACAAATTCGCACGCCGCAGCTACGTCCCATAAACCGACCTGACCTGGCTAATGTCCAACAAATGTTCCTGCAGGTAAAAGTCCCGGATGGAGACCCAGACGNGGCCCTGCCGATGAATATCGGATGACGGTGCACCCGTTTGGCGCGATATCCTCTCTTTTCTGTGCAAACTTCGCGTTGAAAACGACCGTGAATCAATTTGCTCAATATTTCGAAACCCCGGTTGGCTCCTGTGTTGAACATACTTTTTATGCGGACGACTTCCTGGGATCCTTTGATAGCATCGAGGAAGTTGTTTGACACATTAGCGACTTATCTAAGCCACTGTTCATGGCAGGATTCAAGTTAACCAAGTGGATGTCTGACAGTCGTCAAGGAATCGATTGCATCCTGGTTGAGGAACGGTCATGTGCACAGGGATTCTGTCTTCGTTGGCCAGCCTTTACGATCCAATGGGGTTCGTTGCACCGTGACTACTGCCGGGCAAGACTCCACTGCAGGACCTGTGTAAACAACGTTACTTGGGATGAAGTCCTATGCGAAGCGGATCATCAGACCTGGAAAAGCTGGTGTATCAGCCTGTCCAAGCTGGGCGATGTACGGTTACTTCGTCCCATACCAGGAATACGCTGAGAAGAGGCAAGTGAGTTACACGTTTTCGCAGACGCGTCGGAGGTTGGATATGGGGTAGTTGCCTGCAGTTCCTCGTCTCGGCCAGTTGGAAGGAAGCATAGTAGTATTCTGCTGGCAAAGCTAATTATCGCCCCTCTAAAGGCAGTGTCAATACCCAGGTTAGAACTAGCCGCAGCAGTATTAGCTGATGTTGTTTGCACGGTTCAAATACAAGCCTTCCCGTCGGAGCTTCAGAGGTTATGCAAGGGGATCGTGATTCCGGCCGACGTGCATTACGTTGCAGTTTTCTCCGAAGACTCTGTCTAATATCGGTAGATGGTCTTCTGAGAACAGGTGGTAGATTGACAAACTCTGAATTGGATTTTGTTGCTAGAAACCCTGTTGACTTCACAGGCTCCAATGATCTACGTAGAGTGACGCGAAAAAAAACCGGAAGACGGTGTCTTTCAATAAATGGGTTTGTTCTACAAAAGCGGCACTGAAATACAGGTTACAATATTGTAAAATATACAAACCTCAAACTGCGGCACCAGCCGGTTAATAAACACCGGAATCTGTGAAGCCGGCAATTCGAAAAGCAAGAACCGAGAGCAAGCAGATGTGCAGTGTGATGACAATAGAAAGAATACATCGAACAATGTCTAACAAGGTCACATAAATCTGTGATGGTCAATGGTGTGAAGTAACCTAGAATGAACCAGTCAAAACACAGTGGGTGTGAATGTTAGTCATCAGGGTCCGCCGTGTCAGGACAGTGCAGTACATCGGTGTAGATGTGTGCGTGTGTGTGTATACAGGCATCAGAGTCAGGCGATCATAGGGACGGGTCGATGAGACGGGTGAGACCGACAAAATATAATGTAATAAAGCAAACACTAATTGTGCGTGCGTGTGTGTAAGCGGCGTGGAGAACAGTCATAGGCAAGGAACAGTAAAGGAGATGGAATCAACAATACACGGTTAAGGGAGGACAATGGATAATGGATAGTGGTGCTGGGTGTGTATATGTGAAGAGTGCCAATGAGGCAGAATTTATTCTACGCACCCGATTATCTTGCTCGGCAATCACCGCATCACGCACATTCATCGTACACATTCACATGCAAGAATGTCTTGTCGGGGAAAACCCCCTACTCAATAAAATTTGCGATCGGTTTTGAATGGTGAAGCAAAAAGCTAAAGTGCACAAAAGGAGTTCAGCAACTGGTTGACGCGGTTAGACAAATGCGCCCTGCTAGACCGGCTGTCGCCATCTGGGACCCAGTGGCACTTCAACCCACCCTACAGCAGTCACCGCGGGGAGTTTGGGAATGGCTCATACGGTAGATACAGAGAATAATAACAGTATCATATGAACAACAGGCTCCAGAAGACGAAGCTTTGAGTACATTTCTGGTAGATGCGGAGGGAATACTCAGCAACCTGCTGCTTCTACTTGTCACCAACGATGACCTGCAGGGACTGGCACT
This sequence comes from Echinostoma caproni, assembly GCA_900618425.1. NCBI lineage: Eukaryota > Metazoa > Platyhelminthes > Trematoda > Plagiorchiida > Echinostomatidae > Echinostoma > Echinostoma caproni. The sequence goes on from UZAN01046518.1 coordinate 14,671, forward strand.
AACCCCCAGTAACCTTCTGCTGATGAGATACAACGCTGGCTTAGATATGCCGAAAACCATTAGGGGCTGTTATACCTCGGGTTGGAAGCATGCAAACTATCTGATAGGGGCATTTTGGAAGCGTTGGACAACAGATTACCTGCCAACCCTTGAAGCTCGACAGAAGTGGTTACACAGAACGGTCGCTGAAGGTTGGGGACGTTGTTCTTATGGCCGAAGAAAAGTTACAACGCGACAACTGGCCACTGGGTGTAGTCATAGAAAGCCACACGGACCCAGACGGACTAGTAAGAACGGTGAAGTTGAAACATCTGCCGGTGAACTAGTAGGCGACATTCGACGAGTGTGTTTATTAGAGGGAGATAACTACCATGCAGTTAGTTGATGAAGTTGTGGAGACACGCCGTGTATAGAATTATATGCCCCATTGTAAGAATTGCTCCCCAGTGATAATAACCCCACCAGGACAACGCAGTTTTCCTACTCCCATACCATACGTCCCATCTATCCCATTTTCACGACTGATTGTCTATTTACTTTGGTTGATACACCATTTTTAACATAAACCTCGAAGGTGTGACCCATGTTTTCACAACACTCAGCCATTCATACACACACACAATCACCTGCATGCTGAATATGATTTCATTCGTAAACACGAACAACAATCACACCGTCCCCATATACCCTTTATTTACACATGGGGACTTTATCTGTAATGATCGACATTTGACCTGTTATCTTTATCTTGTGACTGACTGCGAGCTTGCTGATGCAGAGAGCAGATCCCGACGAAGGAATGTGAAAGTCATTGGAGGTTAAGATCGACGAGTGTGGCAAAGGTTGAACAGTCCGTAGGTAGAAGCACGTGTCAGTACTGATAGCAAGGACTAAGTAGTTAGATGGGTGATCAAGAATAATTGTTATCATTATTATTATTATGTACATTTCACGAAGCCCGTGAAGCATGCACAAAGCATGATCATCTGTTCAAAATTGTCATATGTACAATAAAATTGCAGGTATATATAAGTTCTAATTGAAAGATATACACAATGGAGACCGTGGGAGTGCAGAACCGAAAACGCAGTACAAACGGAACACAAAGCGGACAAAGTCACAAACGTAGATATAGAGGATGAAGGAGTACACTAATTAGGCATGTCAAAGAAAGTTGAAGTAACAGCAAACCTTGTCCCGAGAAGAGTTGAGGTTCGGCCTTAATGGGAGGAAATACAGAGAGACGGTCTGCAAAATAAAAGACGCAAGAGAATGGAGACAAGCGGATAATAATGTCTTGCGTTTAATCAAATGACCCTTCGCTCGTTCTGGATAGCGATAAACAAATCTCAGAGCAACGCGTAGCCCAAATTATCAAGAACCAAGTCGATCCAAAATTAATCTACGGTACTATTTTTGCATTAATCACGAATACATAAGGCAGTCATACCTCTGATAGTGAGCCTGATTCACTATCCAACCAAAATGTTACAAATGTTCACAGAAAATATCTGCAGTAGTAAAAAGTAAATAAGAAAATTAGTGATTTGAACTACCTTTCAGATAATTCTGGCCCAATAGGAGATTCTCCACGCTTCAAAACAGCAAGCGAAATAATCTTGAGTGTTACAGCAACAAGGGGTTCAATATAACCGAAAGCAACGGTTAGTCCAACAAAGAACGTCAAATCGAAACTTCGGTCATAATAAAACGAGAAAACGCACTAGATTCAATTTACATATAAGAACAAAGCACTTGAAGTGTGTGTCCAATAGATATGCTTCACCGTAAAAAAGGTGAAATTGAAGGTTCAGAATAGAAAATTCACCGACATGAAAACCATTATCAACAAGAACGCACGATAGAATGGCGAAGAAAGATAAGGAAATGCAAGGTAATTGAGAGGAATTTTCAGTCCTTTTGGCTGTTTTGCCGGCCACCAAAATTTCTCCGAGCGGACAATGTCACTTCAGATAGTTTCTTGTTCAGTCTCCTCCTTTTAGCTTACGCTCCCTAAACAATTTAGTTCACAGGACTTACAGCAGTACGCCTGCGCACCCCTCAGCCTATCACCCGGGTGCTAGTGAGCTTCTTCTAATAGACACGCACACGTTTCTTCTTATCTTGCCGCCACCCGTATGCACCACAGCTGTTCGCACGAGACCTTCTCCGTCTGTCTCCACAGCATCAATGATGCCCATAGGCCATTAACCACGTGTTGTAGTTACAGATGATATCGATACGATATTGCCTGATTTGAAATCGCGATCCTTTGAAAGCCACTTTTGTCGCACTTGCAGGGTTGGTATATACTCCGTTATCCATCAACGCCAGAAGTTATTAGCAAAGTGATTGACTTGTTCCCACCGTCTTGTATAACTCTCCATCATTGTGAGACCTTCCAGGTTTTGATCGTTCTCCGTCAACAACAATAAACTGTTCGGAGATAGTGCTCTTATTTCTTTAACATCCAATAAGCACGGCACTAACCGTCGGCTATTTAATANTTAATATTCTTTTGATTTCTACAAACCAAGTTGACAGCGTTTCCTCATGCATTAACTGCTCCTTTATCAACACAAGCAGTAACCTGCGCACGGATTGGATCATTCTCTCCCATACGCCTCCCCCATGACTTGAGGAAAGGGGGTTAAAGAGCCATTTTATGCCATCACGTGCAAGACGGTCGTTAACCCTGTGTCCGTCCCAGCGTTTAATTGTATCCTTTAGTTTTGATAAGGGACCCACGAAGTTTGATCTGTTGTCAATTATAAATCTCTGAAGGTTTTCCTCGTCTACCGATGAATCTCAATAGACACAGGATGAACGAATCTGTGTTGAGATTGCCAACTATCTCTACGTGCACGGCTCGGGNCTTCCTCTTCTACCGATGAATCTCAATAGACACAGGATGAACGAATCTGTGTTGAGATTGCCAACTATCTCTACGTGCACGGCTCGGGTCTGTAAACACGTAAACAGGCAGCCATATTTCTTTTCCGATCCACAACCGTTGCGAACAAACAGAGGTCGAAAATAATTAACTCCTACTGAGTTAAAACAGCACTTACCTTTTTGGACCCTACATAACGCTAGGGAAGCCATCATCTGCTGACATGCAGAAGCTAACATTTTCCAACATACTATGCACTGACCTTTTACTTACTATTGTTATTATTATTATTATTATATCTCCGGGTTCGAATATTGCACCATTCGGGTGAGTGTCTACCACACGGGAGAATAACCATGCGAGAGATAGCTGAGGCCGAAATTCATATCCTCAAGATGGTTGAAAGTGAGGTTTACCTGGGAGAGAAATCGCTCAAAACAAATGCGGAAGACGCTTATAGGTTTGGATCTGTACATAAACATTGTCCAGTTATGCTGAACGGTCCACTCTGTGTGGGTTGACCTCTGGGATATTCCAATTACTCAACTGCATTCAAACATCCGATCATCCTTCCAAATCTTCCTCCCGTGTTGGAACTTATCATACGACACTACCATAACATTGAAGGGCATTCAGGTACTTCACACTTTCCGGCATCCCTTAGGAGGAAATATTGGATATTGAAGGGCACCTCGGCTGTAAGACGTGTAATCGGAAAATGTGTAGTATGTCACGTCTATCGGCTACAACGGGACGACAAATGATGGCTCCCCTACCGCTCTGCAGGGTCCAAACGGGGTGGTGCAGTTTTTTTCACGTGGGGATCGACTACTTTGGACCTTTTCGCGTAAGCAAAGGTTGGGGCATGGAAGAAAGATATGGCTGTCTGTTCACTTGTCTACAGACGCGTGCAGTTCACCTGGAGATAGCATCTACTCTATATACAGACTCATTCATTACGGCCCTAATGAGGTTTGTGGGGCGCCGAGGAACACCGGTAGAGGTATATAGTGGCAATGGAACTAACTTCGTGGGTGCGGTGTCAGAGCTGAGAGGACGAATGAAACAATGGGAAGAAAGAAAGATAAATGATCGTTTGTTGCGCCATGGGATTCAATGGCATTTCAACCCTCCGTTCTGTAGTCATCGAGGTGGCGTGTGGGAAAGAATTATACGCTCCGTCCGACGATTACTTATAGCTGTGATTACTGAACAAAGACTGACGGACGAAACATTGAATACATATTTCATCGAAGTCGAGAGAATCCTGAACAGTCGTCCTGTAGCCTCTAGTGAAAGCGAAAACATGGCGCTGACACCCAACAGCTTGTTACTACTGCGAGATGGTGAAGGTCTGTCTACTGGAGAAAAGAATCAGGATCGATATTCGAGGAGGTATAGGCAGATAGATTACTTCGCTAATGTGTTTTGGAGCCGATGGTTAAAAGAGTACTTGCCGATGTTACAATCTCGTCAAAAGTGGCTTAGCAAGTGACGGAACTTTCAAAATAGAGACGTGGTGCTCGCATCGAAAGATTGTCCAGGACGTGGAAAATGGCCAATGGGGATTGTAGAGAGCTGCGAAGTGGGTAGGAACGGATTAGTCAGCACTGTGACCGTGCGCATGAAATCTGGCAATCTTCGACCCAACATCCGCAAGATATGTCTACTAGAGGGTGCCGACTAGCACCGGGGGGAGGCTAGGAGGTATGCAGGCGTACTCCTGTAAGTTCTGTTAGCTTCAGTGTTTCGGAGTTCAAGTAGGTAGAGGAGAGCCATGACTGATTAACTGAAAAAGAGACTCGAATGGACATGGAAGAATTTTGGCGGGTGGTGTAGAAACCACAGAGTGAAGAAAATTCCTCTTCTCGGTCCGAGGCGTGACCACTGTTGTTCCCCCTCCTAATAACCCCTTTTCGACCCTGTGTGAACACGTTCTCTTTAGTCACTCCTTATTTGACCTTGATCACCGCGTGATCCCTCGTGTTAGTCATTGTCTATGGTTGCGTGATGTCGGATTCTCGTGTCCTATGACCTTGTGTGCCTACCTATCGATCCCACCCGTGTCATTGTCCGATGCACTAACGTGGCCTTGGTGTGTCATTGCCCGGATCCATAACAGCCCCAGTCCCTCGCTATATGCCCCGTTGTTGGCCCTGTGGCCTCATTCGTTGTCTTGCTCTTAGCGAGTGCATACCTGACTTCGATTACTGTCTGTTCACGTTTGGTGAACAGAATTTCTCCCCGTGGCAAACAGATCATTGTCGGTCTGTTTGAATTTATCTTGGCTGTTCATGTTAAATGACCAGAATCCCTTGCTTGACCTAACAGGTATTTATGTTCCCTCTTTGTATATTCATTTCCTTGTTTTTATATCAGGTCTCTACCCATTTGTTTGAACTCACCTATTTTGTCTGTATAGCGACGGAGTCGCATTGTTGAGGTACGTTGTTCTTTGACTCGCCTAATGAAATAAACAGTACCGTACGCATTGCGAATCAATATCGTTCTGACTTCGGGGTTCGCATTTCGCTACGCGTTGCTCAATGGTCCCATTGACGCTATACAGAACGATCGTAGAGTAGTCGATTACACTCGGGCTACGGTCAAACCAGAACAAGTCGTTTTGGAATTTACAGTCATCAACAAGACTCCAGGCTTCTGGGGAGTGTTCGACTGGAAATCCACAATGCCAGTCACACGGAGTGGAAAATCGAATTCGGAAACTGATGCTGCCGGGAAAGTCCTCGCCACCAATCATCCCCGACAAGTCCCTCTGTTTGGTTTTTGGTTTTGGAATTTACAGGGCTCACCATTTCAATCTCTATGCTAATGATTTCCACGAAATCGTACGTCTAGCAACGGAAGAATTAGCGAACCACAGTAGAACGACTGATATCACGAAATCTCAACGACAGTTGTATTGGAATGAGCTGAGGAACAAAAAGAGAAGCGTACGGGTAAATAAGCGTGTAGAAAGTGAAAGTCAACGTACCGTGTTCAAAGCGGTCCGAAACAGCGAAAAGGTAGATATGCGGAAAGATTTGACACTCACTACAACGCTTCAAGACGGTGTTAGAACTGAAACATACCGCGAAAGTGGCCGGAGGAGGATAAAGGACCAACTCCCAAACCCGTTGAATTGTCGTTCCTGCGGTGTACCGTCACAGCCCTTTAACTGCAACAACGGAGCAATTTTTCGGACCAAGGGGTCGACAGGCCAACCGCCGGAGACGTTAATAAAGAAAGTCTCTCGGATGGTGAAACACCTTCCAGGATAGCCCCCCAACTAACGTATACTCATCTCGTACTTCCGTCACCCCTAATGTCCCTTCCGACCGCTCACCCCGTCCCACCCTGCTCCCTACCAAACCTAAGAATGTTGATGAATGCATACTTAAATGCATTTCTAGCAACTATGTTAGCTTCTCAATTAGAATTAAAGCAGCTTATCTTTGAGCAACACCTGCATGTTATCACCCTCACCGAGACCTGGTTCAACGACAATGATTCAGATGGAGAAATCTCCACTCCGGGTTTTACATTGATAAAATCAGATTCATCCCGGGGCAGAGTGGATGGTGCCATGGCTTATTTTAGTTGCGCTCGTCCTTCTCTCTTTCTTATTTCAGTCTACCCAATACCCCCAATAGATTCCATTTCGCCTGTTCGCCGAGCTTGGCAA
>UZAN01046519.1:3675-22962 GCA_900618425.1 Echinostoma caproni
GTCATTGCCTACCGTGAGCGAATCAGAGTGGGTGTCTGGGTGTGGGTTCCTACTTGACTCATAACACTTCGCTGAATACTGTAGTAGCCTCGCACGCAAATTATGTAATCGCACTTTGAGTAACCGGGTCACGACAACTCGATCTTGCATCGAAACTTGACAGTTTATGAAAGCTGATACTGGATATCTCCAGCAAGTTGGTGATCTGCAGTCCAACCGGGTCAGTAATTGCAAAGTCCACTTTGGAATTTGTTCGTTCAGTATTGTTTTGTTATAACACTTCACATTTTTCCGGTACAACTGTCTCTTTGGGTCGACCAATTGCAGACTTCACAGTTAGGTTGTTAAAATAGCCAAATATTCGAAGTGAGATGAATCCGAAGTCGAAATGTCTGTCGGAGTAGAATAAATGATCAAAAACGTACGCCAGGAGAATTTGTATATGCATTTCAAGACTGCCCCCCCCGCAGCATTGATGGGTGTTTAACTGATCAGAAGCATTAATGAAGCGGCGTTGTTGGACATTGTTAATACCCCAAGGACAAAGATTTTCTAAAAGCGACTAAATGGATAGTTTCTCGTCGTTGGTGATCAATTAGGGGCAGAAGAGAAGGGTGGGCTATTACGGACGTGGATTGTTGAGTTTAGTGTGAAATTATCACTTTATTGATCAAGTGGTAAAATTCATTATCGCCCTATGTTTGGATCCTAAGGAAACCACTGTCTCAGGTGGTTTCTAACCTGATAGATATTCATCTTTTTTGTCTTCTTCATCTCCTTTTTCTTCTAGATACACTGGGCGTAGTCCCGTATGAGTCTCCTCACCGCAGTTTGGTGGCATGACTTAGATGTGCGTGTCTTGACACCACCTCCCCTGAAAGATATTTAGCTGACGTTTGAACATTTGGTCGTGTATCTCCTCCGCCAAGTCTTCCAGCAGCATGTTCCACATGTTGGTCTTCCGTCGGGTTAGGAGGTAAATAAACGATAGTCCTACCGTGTGCTGTTTCGCCAGGTTTAGTGTATGCCCCCTCGTACGATTGTGATCTCGAAGCGGAAACATAGTCTGCAGTTCGCAGTCCAGGTCTCTGCGGATAATGCGTTTGGTGTAGATCACATCTATTCTCGTCCACCTTTTAGCTAATAGAAACAGTCCTGTAGCCTGCAAGCGTCCTTTGTAGTTAACCTCACGCAGCCTGATGACGAGGCGTGTGGAGCTGCGCTGTATCCGTTTCAGCTACTGTGCCTCTGCTATTGTGCATGGAAACGATGCAGGACAGCCGTATTCCAATCTGGGGCGCACATGGGAGGCGTACAAGACTATGAAGGCCAGTTCCAGTAAACTCAACAAAACAAATCGAAAAGTTTATTATAGAAAATGGAGCAACTCCTAAAAACAGATATCAAACAAACTATTCGATGTCACCAATCAGAAACAGTGCATAGCTTTAAGAACAGGTTCGGCGAACTGTCAACACAGTACACAGTAGCGGCAAAACACTGAGAGATATGACTGTTCGTGGTGCATTTCAATGAAACGCTTTGCAAGTCTACAAGAAGAATGAAATTCCAAATGTCGATTTCTGCGGTCACCTATCCCAAAGCTTACCAGAAGCCCGTTCCTTTGGACCCCAAAGTTACATGATCATGATCAATCACTACTGCATTTCTGAACAAACAGAATAAGATAAGCGTAATTTCCTTGGCGTCGTACGACTTTAAACGTGTTTTATATGGACAGGATTAGCGTGCTAGTGTTTTCAGTTTAAACTGATTGCGATTACATCACTAATAAGTGAGTTGCTCTTGGTCGACGGTTATTACATAAAAAGTTGCAGTTTTTGAATCAGCAAAACTTACACAACGGTAACAATTGCCCGAAAATATTTCACCCCTTAGCAGTGTAATTGCATAACAAGACATGCGTCATTATCTTCATTGTCATCACCATCACTTGCAACTAAGTCCTGGTTACATTACAAAGTTTCGCTTGAAGACCTTGACGAACAGTCCGTTACCGTTTCGTTGCCTCTCAGTAGCACTTATTTGTCATTCTAAGGAGCTTTGCCTGATAGGATGCACAAGGCACAGTTCAGCAAAAAGTGTGTTGGCCCGGGATTGAAATCCGTTTGAGACGTGTTCGTGCATGTTGTGCTGGAGCCGTGAAGGATCAACCTGATTGGCTGAGATCTAAAATCACACCACACTGGGACAGGGTGGAGCCAGGTATTTGGATTTTGTTACACAAGAGCCAAGGTGCGACTCCGTGATCACATGAGTTCGTTCATCCAAGTGGTTTTAATTTACGTCAACATTTGAACCGCGTAGGAACGACCTCAAAACTGACCAACGCATGCAATCTAAATGACCCAGGTGATAAAGCATATTCTTATTATGATCATCATTTCAACGCGGCAGTGCTTCATTCAGTTTATCATCCAGAATACCAAAGATGTATACGACCAGAATGAAAGGATGATGCAAGTTAGTGGCTGACGTTTTCGACTTTAAACTAGCATAAATGAAGTAGTGGGGATTGTTCTCAACACAACTGTTATGAATTCTGTCTGAGGAAAGTAATCGGTAAACAAGAATCTATTGACACAAAAGCGTTCACTATGAAAAGTAGTAGTATGTGGGTTTCTCGGATGGGGATAGGCAGGATCTGAGCAACTGATGGTTAGAGACACCGTGTGATAGGACTAAGTGTCGTAGCCAGTGGCGGGCGTGCAGCAGCTCAATTTCTTCGCAATCATTAGTTCATCTGAATTCTCTATCCTCACATTGGTACTGTTTCCATCACTTCAATTCTCCCTTGACCCCTTCACTTGTATGTGACCAAAAGACAACCGACCAAGATCACAATACCGAGGTGCGTGTTTAATGGTTATTCGAACGGAAAAGGAAACTTCTGATTTAACGCCAGCAACCTTGAATTTCCAAGCGATGATTTTGAGTGTTCTGTTTTTGTTACCTTTTGGTCAATAAGGAAAAAAAGGAGAAAATCTAAGCTGTGAGACCGGGTATAATTTATCCGTTGAAAATGAAAATATTCCTTGGTTACGGTGCTCATACCTTTATCTAGAGTCCTGCTTATCCCAGTTTGAAAAATCAAGGAAGTCTCTTTGGGACAGTCACATCGTTCCGGGCAAATTAAGGAAGTTCGAGGTATGTAATTTGCAAGAATGTTCAAAACCATTCACATACGATATTTCCAACATAGCAGAATTAAAAACAGGCTCGTTTTCTGGTGATTTCAAATTATAGTAAATAAATGATCACTGCATAATTGTGATCCTATTTCACATTCCTGTGTGCATCGCCCGCTGACGTAACCATTCAAGCACATGCTGCTTTGCCCATCGTTTCTATGCAAAGGAGTTGGTTTACTCTGAAGAAATGCATCTTTTTACTGTGAATAAAACTTTAGATGTATGTCCGTATACCAAGAACAGAAACGAAATTAGGTGAGGTAAAATTAGCTCAAGGAGCAACGGAAATGTAGGCTTTATACCTACAGAAGTTATTGCAATACAATACAATACAATGCAATACAACTATACAGACCAGCGTGTATAGATATAAACTGCAAAGCGTAGATCAGTCACGATGAGGCTGCAAGATGAATACATACTCATCCCCGTCCAACGGATGCGCAGCATGTTTATTCTGGCATATTAGAACCCCCGTATTCTGGGTTGGCATAAAAATTACACGAGAAGGTCAGCCTTATCTTTGTCCCATCAGCGAAGCTGCAACATACGCCTAGCGACCCCCGTAATACGTTTGATCGCAAACAAAATGTCGAGATAGTGGTCGTTCTACGGGACTGGGGTTGGGGGGGGGGCGGGGGCNGGGGGGAGAATTCAAAGTCGTGTGAGTCACCATCTGCTTACAAGGAAGCATAAAATTGTCAGTAAATAGGCACATAGTTTGACTGGTTGTATTGGAAAAGTTTATCTGGCGTGCTCATATTGTCAGATCCCTCTTGGACTGTCTGGATTAACCATGCGGAACGAAAAACAGGTTCTCGAGGATACCATTTTTGGAACGGATGTTATTGAAGTAATTGTGCGTCATGCTCATAGTATTTCCTTCACGGATTTCAAGGATACCGTTTAGACTTTGATGGAAGACCTGATAAAATATTTGAAAGAAAACGCTACCGCAGGTTCAACCTGAATAAACCAATTAAAAATATTGGTTACGTAACATCAAGTGTCCTCAGAGTCATATCACCTGATTCAGTTAGCTCACATTGTTCTATCTTGTAAAATGAACACGAACTGAATAGTTCTATCACACTTGGGCAGAGGTTGCCGGGTCGTTAATGCCCCTAAATTATTGCCCCATGGGTCATGCGTTCAAACCTCACTTAGTTGTGTCGCATGACAGCCTATTAGGTGGCCGCTTCAAACTACTCTATCATGTAATCAGTAGAGAGGGAAGCAATTCGAAGGGAAACAAAAAAAAACATTTTCATACAATTCCCACCTGCCAGACATTGGAGTAAACGTATTCGTTTGCTTTATTTCTAACAGGGACTTTCCTCCATGGAATTGAACCAAATCCTCCCACACTATCTGGAAACAAATGGGTAGGTTATGAAAGTTTCTCACAGAATCATAACCCCTGGGGATAATGCTGAGATGAGCGAGGCGCAGTGCCCACAACAAGCTTACGAAGATGAGTTGTGCTATATATTGGGTAAATATCAGATGAAAAACGGTCTGATCAACTGTCCAGTGGCCGAGTGTGTCGTATGCTTGCGTTCTACCTGTGTGAGTCCGAGTTCAATTTCATTTGGTGGTCGATGGATTCGCACTGCTTATAAGACCCAACCAAATCGAAAAAGCTGTAAAGTGTTTCGTGGCTTTTCAGTTCACGCTTCATCTACTCTACACACGACGAGTTCCCTCTATGAAATTGAATTAAATCCTCTTATACTCTCATATAGAAAATCTTTATCACCTGAGTCACATTCCTCTCTGGAATGATGGACAGACTGGCTTGAGCAATATTGCTTTCGCTTCTTCCTAAAGTTTCGCTCTTATCAGAACCGATGAGTAGTGTGCATAGTTACCCCCCCCNAGGGTATTTTGAACTCTTTGCCCTCCCCATCCCGTTACATCGCGGGCATCATGAATACCTGATTGACTGAGGATTGTGTGTGAAAGTGAACTCTGAAGGATGGTCGGTTCAAATCCGTGTCACCTATCTCACACAAATACGCAACTGTATTTGTGAATTAAAATCCAACGTAATAGTGACAAACCAGCCCGAACCGACATATCAGTCCTGATTTGATGTGGCCTTTCAAATTGACATTCAACTATGATGCCTTTAGTTACTGTGGTGCCTAATGAACTGGCAGACTCTTCGTTACGATGACAAATCAACAAACTTGAATTGTTTATTCTGGTCAGCTCCGATGTGCGATGGTTAACACTCCACGGTAAAGCATACACACGTCCTGAGAGTGGTCCGGATTTCAAAGCCCCGGAAGGGCCACCAGATGTTCACTAGTGATGAGCTCTAACAAGAGAAAAATTGGAGTCTATATATTTTCACACTATAGATTGTGAAAACAAAACTAAACTTTCCCAAAATCAAATTATAGACTGCCAGCAAAAGAGTACTCTTTCAGTAGATCAAAGTTTTCTGCCACTCATCAGGTCCAATCAGACAAAGGTTCCTGAGAAATGACGCACTTTAGACAAATTGAGATGCAACTGCGCATCGTCTAATGTGCGCTGTATCTCAAGAAGCCTCATACAACCAGAGTTATTGAAAGACAAACGTCCTTGGCCTCCGTAGTGCGCATCATGTTGATGAAAATCCGTGGTTTGATTTTGACAATACACACTTTTGTTTTCGGCTATGTATAGTTTCAAAAGTTATACTGTTTTCAACGTATACACTTAACTAGATGAACTGAGGATTGCGCATGAATTTTAGATTTGGGAGATGGTCAGTTTACATCGAAAATAAGTGATATCGGTGTTTCTCCTATCCTGGTAACCGAGGAGAAGAACTTAATCCGCAAGCACCACACTGACTGGGCATGCAGTGGGATAACAATGACTCATATATCGATCGAGTATGGTCGGTTGAGGTTAGCATAATATGGTACAATGTGATCGTTCAGGGGCTAGAGAAAGAAGCAAGAAGTATGCAAAAAGTAAATAACCGTCACATGTCACGGGGTTTGCGGCTCATGAAATTGTGAAAGATCACAACGTTGTCTCTCCTTCCCCCATTCGGCAGCGATTTACCAAGCAGTTGATCTGTGTGATGAATGGTGATCACGCACAGACGCGACATCTGTACGTGTACGCGGTAGCTGTAAAGAGTTCAAAGTCCAACTTGTATATCTTGTCTTGATTTTGGGACAACGTGGAATACTTCTGGGATAACTTGAAATAACACTCGGACTTCTTGTTATGATACAGGGGATAAATCGAGTTGTAAAAGATGTGAACTAGGCAATAACTGCAAATTATGCAATTAAGTACAGAGTGAAATTTAGGTATGAAAGGTTACTTCGAGGTTTCGATTTTAGCGTTTTGGACAGTGCATTTAATGGTCTTTTTAGTAATTTTTTCCAGTTCGTTCATGATTTCTCTATCGCATTCAATCTGATTAGTCTTACGGATTGATTTCAACCGAATCCCGCCGAGTTCCGTGCCACCACTAACAACTGTTTACTCTGTTTTAGGACTTAGTGAATGTTCTATTTCTGTTTTGTTCCTAAATATTCATGCGAATAGTTTGGAACCACGTTTATGTCTCAAACAACTTAAGTTCACAATGTTCTTTACTTTTACCTTGATAAGACTCACCCTGGTTTCTAGCCTCCTCTGAATTATTCAACCGTGTGAACTGCCAAAATCTACCAACCGCAATTTAAGGATGGTTCTGGGAGATGTAGTAGAAGCAATAATGCATGGATCATAAACGTCTGTCTGCAGAAAAGTAAAGGGGGAGGAAAATACACCTCCAGAATTCATCATTGATAACTAACCATTTGCTTTTGTGTTTCAGGTTCGAAAATTTCCGGAAGTACAGGAACTTATTAAATGGCAAACCGCTTGGAGAGAATACAATCGGATGAAACAGACAGCCGGTGAGAAACAAGNAGAGTCGAGGAACCGATTCGGTGAAATGAGTTTCATAAGACTGCGAACCGAACCAAGCTGTCCATATCCCCAATGGGTCCGAATCATTCTCCATCCCCTCTCGCACTCGACTTGCTAATCCCATCCCGCCGACCTCCCTTAAGAGTTTTCTGTTTGATAGTTGATAAATTATTGAAAAATGCGCATTCTTTAGGTTGAATGGAGTATTCTGTGAGTTTAACAATGACGTTCTCATCCGCCCCCCCCGCACGGATTTCCAGAACCATAGTCCTGCGGAAACGTGGAAACAAGGTGCTCATTGCAATGTGTTCCAACAAATCTGTGCTCTATGTTGAGCGCGAACAAACCGATGGTGTCAGCTTTTGGATTTCGGTGGTGGGAACAGAAGAATCTCATACGGGGTCAAATGCGAAGACATACGCCCAGGAAACAAAAATTTAAAAAACAATATAAACGATACTAAAAACCAAGGTGTATTCATTCAGTGTCAGTGCATTCTCAATGGTACGGGTGATCTGTCCCATGCACATCCCCACGGTTCTTTGCTGCTCAATTCTATACGCAGTTTCGCTCTATGGTTCTTTTTCTAGTCCATGAACTCTTGGGAAGGAATTTATCGAGTTGGTTCAGGAGAACAGCAAGTGAAGATCTCATCAAGAAGTTTAAATGACTATGTAGATGAGTGCTTCCCAAACAGATGTCACTCAAGGCTTGAGGTATCCCTTGGAATGACTTCGATGTACAGTTATCCGATATGACTGTGCCGTAAAAAACAGTGACATTGACACTGCGTTCAACATCCCGATCTTCATTCCACCCCTTTATCCAAATGGGCAACTAAAAGCTGGCAATCAAAACCGCAGCTAGAAATTGAGCGTTTAGTGATTGTTCCAAATGAACTGAACTGAATCTGACCGTGAGCTTGAATCCTCCAAAATGGTGATTGTCCGATAACTCATAAAGGCAAACTGCTTTATTCAGAAATATACGGTTTTCTTGTTCATTGTCGCAAAAAATGCGCAACGGGTTCACCCAGACTAGCAAGTGGCGGTGTATCAACAATACTAAGTGATTCTATTTGTGTGACACGATAAAGAGCTTTATTAGGTTTGGGAATATTCCCAGAAGAGCTCCACAATAAACCAGTACATGCGCTTGCGAAACGGATCTATTAAGTGAGAAGGACACAAACAAAACGGGAAATATTCGACTATTGGTGTCTGTGATATATCAATCAAGTTTTATGACCACCTTACAAAATTTGCCATCCGTCAGTATTGTGAGAACATAAAGAAACTATCTTTGTTTCTCCAACGACACCATCTTCATTGATTTGGTCGTGTCCTCCGCTAGTGAGAGGCTGAACTCACGAGGAGAATTCTACCGCGGACATTTTGTTCGAATTGAAAATGTCACCCGGGAAGGCCAGCTGAGGGTATCGGTTAGCACAATCAAATTGTATGTAGTAACTGTGCTACTCCCGGGATTTTCGGCGAGACCGACTACCGTAACAAAACTGAATTCTCCGGTAATAGGGACCACGCTACAGATCCCATCGCATGAGTAACTGCAAGTAGAGAGATTCAAGAGGTCAACTTAATCTTACACAGACGTTGGTGACTAAAACAGGAAAAATCAAATGCGTGGCAAAGATCTAGCCTCATAGTGAAACAAGCAAATATATATTTACCGAACCGGAACAAACACGATGGTGTTGAATAGTGCCTCCTCAAATGGACTATACACTTTTGTGTCAGGTTAATGTCTACTTGTATTTCGGCACAAAAAATGCTAATAAATGGGTAAAATTACATGAAATCCGAGTGTAGAACACGTAGCAAAGCTTTCAAAATGTTTATACGTTGGTCAGATTGGTAACAGTTAGCATAGCGTACACAACACTTGTCAATATAGCTCGCATATGAATGTTGCTGTAGATATCAAAACGGTCACCGCGGGGGATGTATGATCGAAAGAACTCGTTCCATTTTATTCGGTACAATTAATCACAACTCAGCCTGTTTTTGGAGCGAGCAATAACGGATTATTTCGTCGTGTTACTTTGATAATAATAACAAAACACGAGTATCACATTAAAACAGTTATTAGTGAAATTAGGGACAGTTTGTACTCGAGCACGAAATCAGAAAAATCCACCAGCATGTGATCTGTCGATTTTCTGGATGGTCTTTTTTGTCAATCACAAACACAACAGGTCATTCCAGTTGAATTGAACGATCACTACACAGGGGTCTCTCTTAGAGCTTCCGTGTGATCCGACAAACTGATCGGGCGTTTGCGCTGCGATTCTGTTTACAATTGAAATCTTATAAAGTGGATAAAATTCATTTTGTTTTACAAAGCGCTTTGGATCAAATAAACCTCTTTTGGTTTTTCAATTTCTAGAATAAATCTGTCACAATTGAGAAATGGAATTGTAGGGATTAAGTCATAAATACACAACACACGCTCTGTGAGCGTCATTCAGAAAACTGTGTCGTAAGCCTAGCTTGCTATGTCACGCTATCAGTTTCACCGTTTAGTTCGCCCTAACACAAAACGTTTTTATTAAACCGATCAGTCAGTCACCTCGGTCAGTTGTCGATCCGGTCAACATAAATTCGGAGCCCAAAGCACATCGTTGCAGCTGCTTTGATGAGAATGAATCCCCTTTACAAAGGGGCCGTTGCCTCAACATAAATATATTGAATCAAAGGTTTTTCGACAAATATAAACATTTCACTTTAGTCAGACGTTGCTATTTCGATGAACGGGTTATCCATACCAGATTCCTTTTGAAACTTCTTCTAATCACTTGAGTTCACAAAGTCTATGAGGGAAGTCCTGTTCATCTCCCTCTTGTGGTGAGTTCGTTTCTAGTGAAGTGAAGGGGTGAAGCCAGTCTTCTGGGGTTTAACCAAATTGACGAAATACCGGTACCAAAGCCATCTAGGGTAATTGAACAACTCTGATTCTAAACCGTTTGAACTATCGGACAAACAGATAAACACACACTCACAAGGTCGACGGAGATATTGACCGTATCGGGAACACTGTATGTGGTATGAAGGCGATCTTCAGATTGATTGAGCGTCGTAAACAGTGACATTCGTGCATCTTCTCAATTTGTTTGCAGCCATAGTTTACTGGAGTTCTCAATTTTCTCTTCGACTCTTCCTTCACCATTGCTGTCTTTCTCATACTACTTCATCCAAACGGGCAGCCAAAAGACAGCAGCCGGAACCGGCGCACGAAAATGCTTGGTTAATGTTTGTGTAACCTGACTCTGTATGGTTTAATGGATTCACTACTAGCCTCTAGTGAATCAGGGACCGGAGGCCAGAGTCAAAGTTTTATTATGGAAAATTATTACAAGCGGTTGCTGAAGTTGTATGAAACGATCACGCGAAACCAAAGCTGGTTGTCTCGGTCACCTACTCGCCCGGGTCAGTGGTGATTGTAAACGGCACAGAACAATGACAAAGGTCACGTTGGAAGTAGCGATTGGCTTTACTAGCTTAGAATGCAGTGGTAGCAATGACTGCAGTAAACAGCACACATAAATCCGAAGAATTTGCATTTGAGCTTAGAAAGCTCAAGCAGGGATCGTTGGAAAGATTGCTTAATTTCCTTTTGAACGATATCATAATGTTGATACAGAGGATAAAATTAAACAGCTTTTACGGGTTAGTATATCCGAAAGGATCGATGAAAACAAAAAACAGCTCAATGGAATGAAATCAGCAATTTGTTTTTAAGAGCGATATCACAAGATAGAAATCACAGAATTGGGCGGAAGGAACGTAGGCTGGATGACATACGACGAGATTTGGCAAAGTAATTCCGATTGAACTGGGAGCGCATAATTAGAGAGGTCGCTCATGCGCTCGTGCGCTCGTGCAAATCTTATCCCCTTTACTCTGTTTTCAGTTGAATCATCTAGTCCACGGCTAGAATTAGGTTGCTTCGAGTAGGTATCCCCATTTTACTGGAGTGATCTCGTAGTACGACAGCCCACTACACCGACAAAACATTGTTCTCTCTCATGCTGATATCGAGTTCGTTTTTTTCAAACGTTAGCAACTCTTCCGTTTTAGACCGGGCAAATACAGGTGTTGATCAAACTCGTGCAACATCACTCTCATTTTGAAAATACATTGCAGTCTCCCATATCATACTTGTATATTAATGGCTGTGGGTAAAGTATATTTAATACTGATATTATCTCCCACTTCTAAGTTCTTAGTTCTCTTCTATCACCGTTTGAATTAGCGTGAACTTCAACGTTTTGATAAAATTTATAGTAGTTCGAAAGTTACAGCTCAGATTTGAAAAATATTTTAATCAAAGAAGCGTGAGAATTCATTCTTTTTAATAACTGATTCCTGTTCGAGAACGGTGTTTAGTAAGTTGAGTCCATATATTCTAAGTTGCTTACCTCTTTTCATTCAAGGCACATGAGCATGTGGCTAATAGAATCAAAGATATAACTGTGTATTATACCAGATATGTTGCGTCTGATGTGGGGCCATATCATATTCAATCCAGTGAATCAGTCTGGCGAAACGAAGCAATGAGAGGAACAAGTGTGATGAAAATCAGGATGCTGCACGAGTTTGGCCAGTACCTGTACGCAGTTGTATTAATAGTAAATCAGCTCTCTGTCTCTTCTCACCTCCCATGAGAATTTACTTCTCTTTTGTCTGAAAAGATGTGTTGTTAATACAGACGACGGTTCCGGGACGAAGAGAGCAATTTAATAGGGTGACGGTAAGGGTAACCGTAAATTGGCATACATACAACAAAATGTCTCATATGGAACAATTCTTTGAAATTCCAACAAACAGGCAGGATAATTTTTGGAGCCGTCCGACGATCAATGTGCATTTCCTGAATGTAAAAAAAGCAAAGCCTTTAATCCACTCCAGAATTTCGCGCGAATCCAATAATCACTTCTTGGTGCGTACAAACTACTCATAAATGAGAGTAGTACCCCACAGCAGATGGAGACCAAAACCATTACTGACTGGGTTAAGTTATATCGAAGGGCAAAGTGGTGCAACAATGTTTCTCGGACAGTGACATTTTCCGGTTCGATAACCGATCATCACATATATGACTAATTTATATTATTAATAATAATAATAATCTTAATAATAATTTAACTTTCTTATATTTATTGAATACAGATTGAAATAATCAATTTTTAGGAAGGAGGCTGCGGTTTATTAAAGGTTGCCATAGCAGTATTTGAACTCTGATTCGGTTACCACATTCGCAATGATAATAGAGATACTGTACCGTTTGCATAATTGTTTGCCGAAATCACCCCACACCAAGAAGCAGGTGAAATAAAGTTGTTTTTTGAAGCAAATCAAGCGTGTATTAAGCAGAATTTTCATGTGAATATTGGTGAATTAAAAGGCAATAACTGCTCGTCACCTTGTCACAGGACTTCGGTTAGAACCGCGTGACTTTTTATTGGTCCAGACTGTTGCCCTCTGATTGGTTATCCTAGAAATGTAACGCGTATTTCTTTTACCGGTCCCATCTCGGAGGGTTGGATCATCATGACCTCACTCACTAGCTTTTTCTTACAGAAAATCCAGCAGGATAAAAAACAGACCGATTCGTTTACGTTTTTCAGAAATCCATGAAGTTGACATGTGACTTGTTCACACACCGCTTCTGCTTTCCACATTCCGATACCTAGTTGAAAGCATCATTTTGAGTTATGAAGTGGACAGAAAATTTTCTTGTCAGGGTTATCTCTGCAGTTCTACGGAATAGCTTAGGAGGATGTTTGCGAAGATAATGAGTGTATGCAGATTACTCTCCACACATTGCAAACATTATCCGCATTTAGTGATATAATTTGAAAGACGGTTTTCCAAATTGGTGCCTGAGACTTTAGGGCATGAGGTGCTTCCTGGTAGCTCTGACTGAAATGTTTGACCTAGATGACAGTGGGGATCAAATCGAACGCAGATGTGTGACCGAAGCACCTGCGTGAAGATTTCTAGAGACCTGTCACGCGTGACCTCCTGGTTTCGATTCACTGTTTTGATCGCTGGTGCGTTGATTGACCATCCACTATTCCGGGTCGGCCCTTAACCTGATGCACTGAATTGGACAGGCGGGACGTAGACACCCGGCAGCACCTGACTGGCTAGAGGATGCACACCTTAGGCAATTGGCAGCTGTCCGACGAAGCTTACTCACACAGCTCACGTTAGGCTTCCTGGATGGGGAAATAGGAGTAGGTATTATAGATGGTTAGAAACACTGAGTGAAATAGTTGACTGTCGGAAAGTATGGCACCCGCACATCTACTCAATGTTCTCATGCAGTAATTCTCACAAACTACATGAGAGTAATGGAGGATTTTCCCCAACTTCATGATGGAATTCGTCGTTTACAGAGCAAATGAAGCATAAATGAAAAGGTAGGGAGGACTACACAGCTGATAGCATGCTTGCGTTTTGCAAGTGAGGTTCCGGGTTCGATTCCCAGTTGGGTCGATGGATTCGCACCGCTGATGAGACCCAACGAAGTATAAGCAGCAGTACAGTGCATAAAGCTTTTCTTGACTTGACTTGTGGCTTTTCAGTTCACTCCTCATTTGCTCTATACACGATGACTTCCCAAAATGAACTATTATTGAATTATTTGTTTTCATCCTGATATTGATTTGAACATTTCAATCTTTCCTCTACTGCTCCATCCAAGTGGGTAGTCATGAGGCGCCAAACAATGGCTGTAAAACTGAAATGAACGGATACCATGTAAATGAAAAAGCGAGTTATGCGCAATCAGGCCACTTTCATTAATCACCTATTTTGATACTACTTGATTTTTCAACTCTAGAATCATTTGTTTGAGGACACTATTTTATGTAGGTGCAATGATTGTAGTAATATTAATAGTAATATGCACTGAACTCGGAATACAAACCACGCAGTACGGATCACGGAATATGATATGCAATCACGAACTCGATCAAGTAACCACTGGGCCGCACTGACACCAGCACGCAATATCCCACGTAACTGAGACTCGAGGAAGAAGGTCACAGGAATGGTAGTTCATTTATTGGAAGAAATAAAACGGATTAAATAATATGTACAAAGGAGGCTCATTGTTTATTCGGACTTCTACCAATCACGTTCCAGTATTCCTGCCATCGCTCTGCTTCTGTCTGGACCACACGGTCTCTGATTGGCTGATACGATGTGCCTATGGTATGTAGTCAGAAGCAGCGACACGTACGCGCGTTGTTGACGTCGACCGTAAAGTTTGATTGATCGCAGTTGTCCAAAAACTGTAACGCGCAGCTCCAGGGTACACCTCATCTCGTAGGCCCGGATCACCACAGTGGGCCTCACTTAAATGATGTTTCTGGACGGGTTTCTTTCACTGGGTCAACGAGAACACTTGGTGCCGCCGTGACATGAACAGTCCAGCCTGGTGTATTTGAGAACTGAGGCTTGCTTGAGGTTTAATGCATCTTGGGAGATAACGTTGTCCATATCAGCGGCACATGATAAACTTCCTCAGCAGTGTACAGGATAGGAAGGCTGCCATTCCTCGGGGCAAAAATTGGGTCACCATTAGGAGCACTGAGGGAACAACTGTGAAAACAAGTGCACCACACCAACCTCCAGAATAGGCGGCAACTCAAGTTTAATCCAGAACTGAGTGCCCCGTCGTGTAGTAGGCCAAACAAGATACCGATCCAAAACGACTATACAAAGAACCTGAAAGGACAACTACGTGCTCGAATGCAACCGATACGGAGCTGTGGAGAAAGCTGACGAGAGTAAGCGGTTGTTGGTGTTTTCAAAAATACCCCGGGTCATATGTGCAAGTAACATGATGACCTGGTACAGACTATACATTCTATGTCAACCAATGATGCTTCCGCAAACAATCATATTTATCTTTCCGTGTGAACAGTTCACAGTTCTTTGGGCAAAACACGAAAATACCATCAACGGGACTACGTGAAGCCTGTTCGGTTGCCGTTGCCCCCATCACGTGAACTGTAGGTGTTTCGAATGAGATAGTGTGTTGAACAGATGGTCACTGAACACCATGCTGATGAGACCAATCAAACCAATTCAACTCATTCTATACAAGCAAGAATAAAACAGTATGATTGTTTGACCGCCTCGTGCAGACAAATGCGTTGATCAAACGATACACTAGTAATCTCAGTTCAGGACTTTAAAAGCACCTTGAAATAATTCTTTCATTTTTGCTGACAGTGGACAGATGATTCAAAGAAACGTGATCGATATGCTCAGGGAATCACAGAACTTACGTTGTTCAATAACCCCAAAAGTCATTTTAAAATTTTCTGTTTCAGTTTGAAACGAAATCACAGGCACTGAGATCTGCATATCTTGTATTCCTTAGGCGAACGAAACGCCGTAGATAGGCATAGGGAGAGGTGGTTAGGATAATCAAACTCTCAAGTAGTGAAAATCTCAACAAAAGCGACAACAATTTTCGTAGCCTGAGTTCTTTGTGTGTGTGTATGTGAATTCGCATGCAATGAACAAAATCATAGTTGCACAAGGTGTCCGAGATCACATTAGTTGCAATGTGCACGTTTATAGACGTAACAGCAGGATACAGAATACAAACCAGTGTTCTGGCATTTCTATTTAAGTCAGTTTCGGGCATGGTGTGCTCTCAGAAACATATATAATTCTCGTAACCATACCACTTCACAAGCACTGATGATGTCACCTCGGCTGGTGATGTAACATTTGCAAACAAATTGTCAAGCTCGGCGAACAGGCGAAAATGGAATACAGAACCCCCTGTATTTAGATATATGAAGAGAAAACGGAATTCCAAATATTGAATGTATTCCAGTTTTGCATGAACCTGGTAATTATTGTTTCCGGTCTTCCCTAATTGTCTTACTTATTGAAATGAGATAATCATACTTCGGACTTCACTTTCGCACACTTTCATCCAGTCAGTCATACAATCGGGAGCACCGGGCTAGAGCTCATCAGTAGTGTATAATCAGCATCCTGTAAGTGATATGCGAATGGTCTCACCCGACCCATTTGTACTCATTATTGTTCACGCTCGTGCTGGAACTGCCACGTTCGGTACTCGATTATTCGGTAGAGTGTTACCAGTAGCAATTGTTTTGCTATTTTAAACATAATTTCCACATTGAGCATCTTCCAAATGACTTTGTGAGTCACCTTTTATTTGAAATAACATAATTACTTACTAGATTTTAAACTTATCAGTAAATTGCTGACTTTAATTTTGGGTCGACCCCCTTGATAGTTAAATAACCGAATGGACATCTCTCTGTCATACTTCATCTAACATGTTTGTCTTGGTCTCCTTTGACACAAAGATTCCTTTCCTCGGAAGAAGGGACTTCAGCATCACCCTCAGTGTCTGAGAAAGCCGGCTCTGAGTTATCAACACGTGTGCGTATGCGTGTCTGCATGTTTGAATGTATGCATTACAGATAGAAGCAGCGGTAGACAGCTGTGTCGTCGTCCGGTTCAATACCACGCCTACCCTATCGGGGTCTTATGTGGTTCGCCANCGTGACTATGGGGTTCTCCCGTCTACTGTTCACGACACAAATGTGTGTACTTATAAAATGGCACCCGTATAATACTCATTCTTCATTTGAGTTAAATTAATTGCCATTCTCGAAAAGTAAACCGTAGTTGATTCTCGACAGAGCTAAGGTCGTGTAAAAAAGCATTCCCTGCAAATGTCAAGTTTAACATGTAGCTGATTGTTTACACACTTTCACCCTAGGCGTTCCACCAGTGTATCTCAGTCGATAGCGCGTGATCTATTTCAGTTGCTCCAATTTTTGTTTCATGTGGTTTATGCGCATGGTAAATGGGACCGGCTTTGACCTGCTTAGTGAATGAAGTGTGGTGTTTTTTGTTTTTGTTTAGGAAAGGGAAAAACAGTTGTCCCTAATTCCCCTGGAAGATTTGGTTTGCTCGCACAAATGGGCAAATGTGTATTGGAAAATAACTGTGGTACTTCTGAGGGTAGGTTGGCTTTCTGTAACCTGGAGACACACATCGAACAAAATAGCTGATTCTCGTCCTAGAGATTCATTTTCACTGATGGAGTATGCACAGCTTCCCGTCGGTGTAAAAGTCCCGCATAGTGAATGTTTTTATTGCGGTGGGGTGTTGTGCTACTGAAAGCATCATTGTGCTGCTCAATGTTTAGTGCTATTTTGAGGTGGAAAATTGCGGTCAACAATCGGTCTGACTTAGACCCAAAGAGAATCACATTTGTAGCTGGCTATGCGGTTTTCACGGATTCTATTCCGCGACAAGATTTGATGTTGTTAAACCACTGTCTCACTTTCTCATTACCTATAATTGCTAACATTCATAGAAGAACAATAAGGTATTAGGTCTTCTGGAGATTTCTTTATTATAAACACAAGTATCAGTTCGTCGATCATCAGAAAAATGAGGACAATTTTTTTTCGGAACAGAAATGATAGACGAAGGCGATGAATAATCAAAATGCAGTGACACAAAGACATTGATCAAATACCGGAAGCTGACAGTTCTGTCTGTAACCACTACGTTCGTCAATTCTCATTAGAGGTTTCCCACATAACAATGAAACGGGTATGGGATCGAATCTTACTCATAACTCTGAGTTTAAATTGATGCATATAAAATATTGAGGTAACAGGTTACTAGGCACGGTGGTCTGTACAGATCTGGCCCATTTGATCTGTCAAGTAGACTGCAAGGCTATTACCGTTCTGTTTGTGGAGCTTAGATACGTGTCAGCCCCCCCCCCTTCTGTTAGCTCTGGATTATTCTAGACAAAGTGGTGCGATGTCAAATCAAGTGTACTTTCCCGTCGCTTCACTTTATTCGCTTTCAACAGTGGTTCCTCTCTACAGCATACTGCTGAAGAACAGTCTCATTGACAAGTGAACACCTTATTCCGATTCACAATAAATTTTACCTCTGAAACTTCCCAAAGAATGAACGCCCCCTTTGAATCATATGAATAAAATATGACGGATAACACTCCTTGTTCCTGTGCTAGAGACTGTTTATGAAGCGTTCTGTTGTAATACAGTATGTCTGAAACTGGATACCCGACGACCACGCAATTCCTCAAGTGTTGTTGTCATCAAATGATAGATACACTTGGTCGCTAATGTGTGACCACTGCGTGCCATCCATATGTTTTTGTAGAAAGTCACTGAATTAACAAAACGTTCCCATCGGAGAAAATGTAGAATAATTCTGCAACAATACAGAAAGTAATAGCATAACTATAGATACTCCATCAAATGAACTGAGACAGTTAATTCATTTATGCTTGTGTAGCGTTCATTTGAAGTCCAGTAGTCGGATCTATCGACGGGGGGATGATGTACTAATGAGGGATCACCAGTGGTACAACTGTTCGCCGACGTTTTCATTTTCACCTTGGTAAGTGTGCGGCTTAACTGGTCCATCAATGACTGCATATTATACACACAGAGTAGGGACAACGTTCTTTATGTGATCTGTGCAAACTAGGGATGCGCAAACATCACTCGTAATTGAAGGTAACGAAAACTTGCTTATTCGAATCGCAGATACGATAACTCAATGCAACGGTCAATACATCAAAAATTAACTTTAAAGGGTGCATACATTCACATAGAAGCTTTATCTCAATGAAAATGTAAAGAAATCTGATTCATTGTCTAACAAATAGCTCGAGAAGGCTTTGTAGTGAAGACTTAGAAGAAGAGAAACTTTGTATTCTGAGAACAATGTTTGCGCACAACAGCTGCAAACGGAACTGTTGGGCAGTAGTGGACGTTAAGAAAAAGTTTTATCGATCTTTCCGTCTAAGAGTGATTCCGTGAAATTCATACAAGAAGATGGTTAAACACAGTCCTGAAGAAATTGAACACAACAGAAATCCAGGTCTTATTTTTGGGTCCAGGATGATGATGTGTTTACCGTTGGAAAAATAAAACACCGTATCCAGCTGTCTCCTTTGGCGCATATTCGCTCACTTGGTACTGTAGAACAGTGTACAGGATTTGCGAACACCGCTCTGCGCCATGTGACTTACCAGCGCGGTAGTTGCGCAACTATTCGAGACAAAT
>UZAN01046521.1:14621-28966 GCA_900618425.1 Echinostoma caproni
AACTCGTATGTGGCGTCCATGCATGGGCTCAAATCCCTTCGAGGTAGCCAAAGGTTTTCCAGTTCAAGCGTAATAAATTTAGTGTTTCATCAATTGAACGTAATGCTCATTTGATACTCAACTGACTACTGGTATCTAATATTTCATTGATGTGCTAGGGTGTTGATGTTGCATTTCTTTGTTTACGGATATAGAGCAATGTTCAAGTCCGGAAATGCAAAAACAATTAGAACTCGGGTGGGACAAAATATATTAACCCAATCACTAATATCGTTTGTCATTTACTTTTCTTTCTTTCAGAAACACTGGTGAAACACCCGTTTCTTGGCAAACCAACTAATAACAAACATCGTAAGCAAAGAAATGATTTGATGTCTTTTTCATTTTTAGTTATCAGACGTACAAAGATGCATCGGTCTCACAGCCGGTGAGATTGAAAGTGTTTCACAACCGTGATAGTCTTGTTCGCGATGATTGACACAGTGTATCCGTTGAGACCCAAAAGGAAACAAATGGAACCCGCACACCGGGTCCGAGAAACACGAGTCTATAACCCTCTCGACTACTGAGACAGCAGTTTGCTAAAAAATGTCGCATGCAGTTTTTGCGAACTGCTATCCCTACAGGTTGGATTACCGGGATCGGTGACTAGGATAACGTCCGATACCATTCGAATCTAAATCTCAAGAGAAGTCGATTTCTTGAGTGGCATAGCGCTTTCCGCGAATCCCAATCTCAACTACAAAATAGAAGTTGATGTGCTCAGGGCATTCATTCATTTTCATTAGTAGAGACTGTTCACAGCACCAACCTAAAATGTGTGAACAATACAAGTATAGGTTTAACAATGAGTAACAAGTTAATGCTCCCTTATCTGATGGACATCAGTGCATGAGGAAAAAATGTTTCATTTCTTTGTTGCTTGGTCCCGACCGTATGTAATGTATGAAATATTTCAATTCTGGTATATTCGAAAATTGGTTTGCTTTATTCCACGGGTAAGATGATCAGCACACCGCTTATAGACACATTTTTCGATTAACACAGCGCTTTACTATTGAATTTACTCAAAATGATTTAAAAGTCCATAATTCCAGGTGGCAGTATTGGAACGCAAAAAGCAGTACAAAGGTGCTAGTCTAAAGGATTTTTGAGCCGATCAATAAGCAAACAAGGTGAGGTAAGCTAACTCGCATGCTAGAATGAGAATGGCTTTGGTTATGCAATTATACGCGTGTGAGACGGTGATTTATTAGCCAGTAGATG
The DNA here is from genome assembly GCA_900618425.1 of Echinostoma caproni. Classification (NCBI taxonomy): domain Eukaryota; kingdom Metazoa; phylum Platyhelminthes; class Trematoda; order Plagiorchiida; family Echinostomatidae; genus Echinostoma; species Echinostoma caproni. Next base: position 15,888 of record UZAN01046521.1, read on the forward strand.
GATCAGCGAAAATAGGCTTGTATATTAAGGCAAGTTTTCCTTGCTGGTGTTTTACTGGTATATCTCGGGAATTGAAGCAACTTTTCCACTAGGACCTGGTAGCTGATTCTTAGAAAATATATATAAATATATATACGTGTAAGGGGGTGAAGGAGATTTATGTTGAATAAGTAATGCATTTTGTAGAATGTCGCCCAAGACCAAACTAAATGCCTTATTCCAAACCCTGAGTATAACTTGGAAGTTTTACTTGCGTTCAGTCTACAAGATCCTGTGTTCCAGTCTCTACGTGACAAATGAGTACACAACCCTAATAATACGGAACTAGATTGAACTAGGATTGCGTAACTTCCGGTTACGCTCTCTTTGTTCTGCGAATAATGCATATCCATTTGTTACAAACAATCCATTTCACACCGACCGAATTCAAAGCGATCTACCGTGAAGAAACCGTACACATAAATATCCTAATAATTATTAGATTGACATAAATTTTCTTCTTCCTTCTAATCGGTGATCCCACAATTGTCGAGCTGAGGATAAAGAAGCAGTATTCAATGTTCACTATTCTTTGGTTCTTTAAGATATAATACATAACAGAGTGACAATAATAAGTAAATGATTTATCACCATACATGGGAATAAGTAGACACAAGTCAAAGAGCCGATGCGATGCCATTTATGACCCGTCACAATCAGTGTCATCAAAACCAGAAACGATATATATATATATAAGGGATAACGTGTCTATGTGTGAAAGACAAAAGAAGCGCAGGAAACCTGATACGTCTCAACCCGAATACATCAATTGTGTTTCTCGCTCTCCCGCTGTCTTTATTAAACTTCCTATCATGTATGTCACTTAAATGTGCGAAATCAAATACCTCAAAAGTAGTCATATTCAGAACGGAAATAATGTTCACTAACCACGGTGTCTGTAAATTGGGGGAGAATTGAATAAAATACTGTTATAAATGTTGGGGTAACGAATGTAACCAAACAGGAACTCACATACGGTCGTGATACCATTCGACGCAATATGATCGGAATAGAAGAGGACAACGAACCACCCACGATTTAGCTCGTTTTAACCAAAGCGGATTTTCTAACTGAACATCGTGTTTCTGCAGCACCCCGGGCAATGTTTTGCTCAAAGTGGGGATAGGTGTTTCGTTGAAGACAGAATATACAACCACAGATTTTGATCTTCACTTTCTTTGATTATTCTAGCGTGAATTTAATTGTTCTTTGATCACAAACTTCGCAAATGAATCATCCAACAAATTACAAGTTTGCCTTCAGATAGAAAAATAATTTCTTATGGATTCGTGTTTTTCGAGGAGATTTTAGTAGCATAACCTGCATTACATAAGGAGAGATGCAGACAATGGTATCAAACTCCATTCTGAATATATCACTTTGAAAGTCAGATACTGATAGTACACTTAACCAAACGTCACAGTATTCATTTGAGCATGCGATTAAAGACCCAATTCGGGAAGATATAAGTACACAGATTTACTTGGATTTTGATAGATGATTCGGGCCAATAATTACAAATATCTTTACGGGTTTATATCCAGTCCAGCAGAATGAATAATGACCATGACTTCAAACTCGAAAGTTCTGGAATCTGTTTCGGGGGAAACCCCGGCGTTGCTTGTCGCCAATGACTCCCGAAAAAGCTGTTTACCGTTATTTATCGCTCTCTACATAAAATCCACCGCCAGTCTCTTTCAAACCTTTTCATATAAAATCCTTGTATTACGTTCATTGTTTAATCTTTTTCGACGGCATCTCAATCTCGAAGATAAGTCCGAATGGCGTTTCGTTTTATATATTTTGTCAAACTTGCCGCATCGCATGACCCTAACTTACTTTCGCACACACCTATACAAACAGGTGAAGAAGAAGCTGCCGTTGTTCCTCAGCCACGCCGCGAAAAGATCAAACATTCTGCCTCAGTTGACGTGGTGCAAAAAGTGGTACAACGTTCGCGGAACGAAGCACAAGATGCGCGTGTTTATCGGGATATGAATCGAATGCAAGTTTCAGATGTCGGATTCGCAACTGATCCCCACCCAGGGGTTCCTGTCCGTATGCGATCAAGCAGTCTTGGACGCTACAAAGCGAAGCCTCAAGGGCAATGGGTATGTGATCCATGCGTCACCAATTAAAAACTTTTCATTTCCAACCCCGCATTTATTAAAAAAATGTTACATTTAGCTATAAGTGTTGATAGATGCAGTAGGTGAACTCAGAAAAGAACATAGAAAAGTGTCGGGGAAATTTTGTTGAAACACTAAATCCTCCAGTGCTCGTAAGGTGACCACTTAAAATAATCTGAAATTTTCCTTGAGAATGGTGAAAATAATTTTACTCTCAAGGCAAACCAAAATCTATAGTTCAATGCATAAGGTTTACGCTTTGTTCGGTATCCACAGATTTAGGAACCCACCAAGATGATTAACTGCTAACACATTGGGTAGATAACCAGAACATAACACTTTTGCTATGCTTAACATAAGGGGCACTAAATTGCTTTCTGTAATTGTCGTCTTTTCTAGTAGGCCTAAGGGTGTTGTAATTCAGTGAAAACTGCTTTCGTGAGCTTACTAAATCTGTCATAAAAAGGGGCGTGTTTCAAGTTCAAACTTTCAGCTGACCTCATGGTCGCTATAAGCAACTATCCTTTCATTTCACTTTCTTCTAATTGAGAACTGATTGACGGCTGTATAGTTTCCAAACCTATATGTCGTGCTCAATACAGAAAAGCTGTAGGTAGGTCTGGTCCTCAAGTGAATTAGCCATTTAGGTTTGACCAAAACAGCTCTATATTACTGGTCAAAATAAGTATGATTTGGTCAGGGGAAACTTCACACCACCGGTTTCTAGGGTTGGATTTTAAATTGAAAACGAATGCGACCGTCAAAGACACCACATAATCAGTTGATTGATCATACAGTAGTCGAGATATTTTTCCCTTCGCCGAAGTAATTTCGTTCGACTTACAAATCATAGGAATACAAGCTTGATTGCGAATCACGAAAAAAACGAACTTGTTTCATGCTGTGTACCATATTTCTGCTGTGCATTGTGAAACTGAACTGAGATCAACCTTGCAACACATTCTTTTCTCCTTGTCTATTTCATTAAAAAAAGAAGTGTTTGGGTAAAACTGAAATATTGGCCATCCATTTCGCGTTGGTTTTATTCATCCATAAACACACTTTTAGAATGATGTCATCAACAGAAGGGTTGGAATTGACATGAATCATTTGAACAAGTTGGGGAACAAGTGAACTGCGTGGTCTATGCTTGGTTACAGATTTGGATTTAGATTTAGAACGCTAACAGAAGGTAGACTGGTTGAAACAAGTTGGTACAGGCGAGTCGGTTGGGACTGCTTAACAAGAAAAGGAAGGACATGTCACACCACGTGGTTGGCGACATCTGGCTGGTCCACCACCTTGTGCCAATGATTCATATAAATTCATACTTGTTTTTTAACTTGACTGCATAAATGTGCATTTTTAGCTGAATTACGGTACACAAAATTGATAGCAAGCATCAATTCTGCCCGTATCTGTCTTGTTGTGTTGAGGAAACACCTTTATTTGTAATGCTCATAATGAAAAAATAAAAAATAACCAATTTACGAAATTTCGAACATACAATAAAGACCGACATTTGGTTGAAAAAATGAACCAATGAAATATTATTCCTTCAAATGACTATTATTCAGTAGACTGTTCCACAACCAATTTCCACTAAGGTTGATAAATTTGAAATATTTGACCAATGACTAATAGAAAATCAAACTGTTCAATCACTACAGTCTTCTATATAAACTTTGTGGTCTTAAGTGGCAGCCGGAATTTTCCTGTATATCTCATTGATCATTAATGTTTCTGAGCTAAGTGTGCCATGTTTCGACGTCCATTTTGGTCATTTCTGTCCACTGGATATAATCAGAAACCAAAATATATACCCCGGGGTTCCTTGGCATTCGGGTTTTATACAAGTAAGCGGCTAAGTTTCACAAATATAACAAAACATACTACGGTCTCCACAGGCTAATCAAACTGAATTAAGTTGGTTCACAATCTAAATGCAAAGTTGCAATCATGACCAAGGAAAAGATAGAGATCTGTCATTCATCTGTCACATCTGTTTATCAGGGTCACGGGTTTTCTTTATTCATCGAATACACAACGGCCTTCAATAGTGGCATCTGTTTTGATGTTTTCAGTACATCCATCGTGAAAGAATGACTCAGTTTGTAGAAAGCATGACAGCTTTCTTTCAATATTCAGTGCCAACTTTTGGGATCAGGGGAAGTGAAATGAACTAAACGCAACCGATATAATGAATAAATTAGCAACGTTTATTTTTATCCCATTTGCACCTACTTCCCTCTGGTGTGCAAAATATTTAGCACAGAAACAATTGATCAAGCAAAAAGAAAAATACAGTGGTATCCCGGTTGAACTCATTCGCGCTTTAGCATCACCGGTTCACGGAAAAAGCGTTGTTTCAGACTTTCAATACGGTTAGCTTAATGTGATATTTCATAGAGTTGCTTCAGCTCAGCAACCAAATGCGTCTATGGCTGTGCCCACACAGTAAATCTGTGCGATATGAAAAGTATAAAATGATGATATAGCAGTGATAGGTTTAGTTGTTTAGATCATTTTGTGTATAGGGCAGGTGTGGATTTAGTTTCCAGTGGAATGGATGTGATTGGTGAAAATACTTGGGGGAGGGTGGGGGAAGGGGGATGGAACCACATTGACTACAATATTTTTTTTCAGATGAAAAAGCAAGTTCTGACGGTCAACGAAGTGGTATGTCACCATATGCATTTGACGAGCCGGAGATTTTATATTCCTCAATCATTCAACTAAGAGAGGCATATAAATTCACAAGATTGGACTGGCTCTCACATCAGTTTTGCGTAAATTTACTGGAGCCCACCGTATAAAATCCCGGACTGTGTGAACTGGATAGCAGATTAAAAGAATTTATCATGTAAATTTAATTGTGCGTCAATCCACAAACCTCCGGGGAAACCTATGCTGACAATCATTTTACGTGCTACCTGGTGTCCATATGCCTTTGGAAGAGTAACCACACACGTGAAATGATCAGAACGTTAGGTGTTTCAAACTTAGTCAACTGATAGAGAGTACCAGTTACAGAAACGGAAACAGTGTCCATTTATATCATCATATTTCATATTTCTGAGTTCACACATGTGCAAACAAACGACGATTAAAGAAGTGGGTGTATTGCCGACATGCCAAAACAGTTGAATCCTTTTAGGGAATCCAAAACTGGAGTCTCTGTGTCTCTGCGTGGCTTCAAATCCTAACAAGGTTCGAGGTCTTTTCACAAATAGAGGACGTATAAAACTTTTCAAATTTGATAACCAATGAAAGTAGAATACTTGTTTTCTTGTTTCAGAGGTTATCTTGTCACACACTGTTGTACGTCTATTGGCTCGAAATAAGCCGACTCTTTATACCCGTTCACAATGTGGACGGTTTACACCCCTGTTCGTCTGAATTCGAAACTTTACAAGCTCGGCTGATATGCTTTGTTTGCGGCTCCAGATACGGGCGAAATAGAGTTGAACATTGCCCCCAAAGCATTTTCATACTGTGTTCCTCGAACGCATCTCACAGAAATTCACTTTTTTTATCAGTAGTCTGGTTCTGTTCAAATTATAGAAAGGTTCCCAAATAAATTCAGATAATCGCATGGGCGATTCATGTTTCGATAGTGTATTTTATTCGATTGCCTTCGAATTCACAAATACAGGGTACGCACATTTTTTCCTGCATGGACCTAAATTTTCAAGTGTTTATATAATCCTCAATTTTGAGGTAGCTTTTTGGCTGAATTCCAGTTTGTCTTCTTGACTATCTATGTATCTCCGAGTAAGGAATTTCAGGGCCCAGATCAAAAACGTTTGATATCTGATTACCAGCAAGCACAAAAAGAATGTACGCCCTAATGACAAATCCAAACAAATAGAATATCGCTTTCTAGTGATATATGTAGGTGTTCACAAGAGTTTTCTCTCTATCCGAGAATACTTTGTTATGAAAGAGTCCTACTGAACGCTTTGCGTTTTTAACATTTTAACACTACCCCGAGTATAGCCAGTTACCCAACTGTAGCTACTCATTCAGTCTGTTTAATCTATCTGCATATCAATACTACCGCATAACTGAAAGACTTTGTTCACCGTTCCGTCTCTTCTCTTCTTTCTTTCCATGTACGCTGCTAAAAACGCTTGTTTGCCCGCGCAAATATGCTGACATTTCATTTATATAAAGGAATAGTGAGCATTGTACAAATAACACTATGTTAACATTTTTGCTGACGTTCGTCTTCGACTTGATAACAGGTATGATTCAACCTATGAAGTTGAATCAGTGATGTACAAAAAACAAAATTATTGCTAGTACGGTCGAAAATTAACCGGTAAAATCAGCAATGTGTTAAGATATTTGTGACCCGAACCCACTCCTATTAGACTAGCTGCTAGAGAACACCGTGGCATGATAAAATTATCGCTTTCCTATTGCTTATCACCAGTAGTTTGTTTGTAATTGTAGTAAGATTTATTTTCTCTGGTTTGTTTTTTCTCCTCCTCAATCCACCAGCAAGAAAATCACTTTCCAATCGGTCAGTTCTTTTTTTGATTATTCCGGTGTTATTATAATTATAATTATTTATTTTTGTTTTCAATCCCTTCTCATGCTTGATCACATCTGTTTGGTACAGTTGAAATCAATAAATCATTGATTGAAACAGGCATATATCGTTATTGTTTGCTGATCTGCTTTATCTCCTTTTGTTTTGTTTTTCTTGATCAACTATTGTGAATTACGAGGGATTAATATTGTTTAGAAACACCTTTTCCTAAACCGCATTTCCATTCAAATTATGCTTCACAGCCCGATTTCCAATTGCCGGTTCCCCTCAGCAACACATCATTGTGACATCACCCAACTCAGTAGAACGAAAACAAAAAGGCGTTTGGCACTCGAAAGATGACGCCTTTGACGTTCGTATGCATCGTGAACCGAAGGGAATGCAGGTGTCCGATATCGGTTTTCGGGACCTCGTCCAACCCGGACCACCTCCTCGTATGAGATCCAGCAGCCTCGGGCGAACCAAACCTAGACCCATAAATAGAAGAGTGAGTTTTTATGACTTTGGATGGTTCATGTGCTCTCTATTGTTTACATTGACAACGTTCGATGGATTTCAAATCTAAATATCCTTTTTAATGAAAATGCACTATTCCGGGCCCCCCAACTCTCGTAAAAGAAGGGTTAATTTCTGAAAAGGATGAGTACAAAGCCGCGATGTCGGCATCACATTATGTTTCGAGGTAGTCCCCAGTACCTGACACGTCGTCGCATCCACTGAGCTTTGGTTTTACCTCAAATTGAACTCCATTTACAGTCACGGAGGTTGTCTTAGAGCTGCGTCTAATGAACGTTCACCAGTCACCTGAAACTGAAGGTGTGCATCCGTTTATCTTGAGGGAACTTGCAAACGGACTTGCAGTGCCATTGTGAAATCTTTTCAATGTGTCTTTCACACAAGGACGTTTACCGCGGCAATGGAAAGATGCAGCCATTGTGCCACTAGCCAAATGTGAAGACCAGTGTAACTCTGGAAACTACCGACCAGTCAGCCTTAATGGTGTTTTGGGTAAACTAGCAGAACGACTGGTGGCTGTGTAATATGCCGGGCCGATCCAAGCTCTGACACTGGCAGATTGACTCCGCGCAACGCAGTTCGAGTTCTTTTGCGACTAGCGTCGTCCCAAAAGATCACACAATCCCTGGCCACTCACCGACGCTCTCAATACCCAGGTAGGACATACATTTCCCGGTAGGTTCTCCGTGGAGGGGGCTTCCACACAACCTGCAAGACAGGGGACATACAAAAAGCAACCACGAATCAAAAGGTCCAGTGAGACATGCGCACAACTCATACTCCATTCAAAATGGCTGCACGGCAGCATTTCATATGCCATGGTCATCTGTGCCACCAATAGCACGGTCTTCGTCCGGGTCGCTCATGTCTCTCGAACCTACTCCTAGCCCATGAATGCTGGATTGAAGACAAGTCCAAAGGTCACAAAGCGGATGTCAACTTCGTGGACTTCAGTGAGGCCTTCAAAAAAGTGCCACACCACTGCCTTCTGCTAAAGCTGTCTAGCCTTGGCGTAGGTGAGACCATGCTGAAAGGACTGCAATGTGTTTTACCGACAGGAAATTCTGCGTCCGTGTTGCCGGGTCGTTATCTACGTAGTATCTTGTCTCCAGTTGGGTCCCTCAAGGCTCTATTCTTGGTCCACTCCTCTTCGTGGCTTATATCAATGATTTTCCGGTCAGCTGTGCAGCCCATCACTTATACTTGTGAATGACATCAAAATCTCGCGTACAGTCGAGGGTTCAGAGGATCGGAATACTCCACAAGAAGATCTGAACACCCTTGAACACACTCGAACAGAGTTCAACAACGCTCTGGAATTCCCTTCTAGTGACTGTGGTGGAGGAGAAGACCGACGTTGCTTTTAAGTGGCTTCTGGATGAGCTGAATAAGGGGCTTTGGAGGGACGATCACATTTGATCGGACATTCTACTTTCTAGTGGTGACGGTGTCACAGGTTATCCTCCCCTCTGCCCTCACTACTGATGACTGAATACTGAGAAATTCCAAATAATAGTAACCTGTAATTGAACTTACTTCCTTATCTTGATCTTAATACCTCATACGTTATTTAATTAAGTGCTAACAATGTATGACTGACAACCAAAATACTTTTCAATTTTCGCAACTCTGTTTGAATCTTACGAGCCACCTTCAGAATTTGATATTCACTTGAATTTAATCGTTTGTGACTGACTTGTACTCCTGTTTTCAATCACAAATAGTATATCCTGAGTTGTTTCAGAAAATACCCAGAATTAGCGCACACCTTGTTCAGCAAACTATTGTATGTCAAAATGAGACAAACAGCGTTCATCGTTGCGCTGTTTGTCACTTAGTTGTATTGATTTTTGATTTGGCTGACTATTCCAAGGACAACTACCATGACTGATTTCCTATGATCCATTGAATTTTATTTCAGCAAAATTCCGAACAAACAAACCATTCAAAAGGTACGTTTTTTTAGTTGAAATGATGCCTTTTACCGTTCCACGACACACGTTCTGTATGTTCTTTTGTCTAGCCAGCTGCTACATATAGATGAGCACTAGTTAGCTGTAACAACGTGCATTTCTTGTTATTTTCGGGAAATGCTGTGAGTTCTGTCTCACATATGGGAGCTTGGAGTTACATATAGATAAATTTCAGTAAATCTGTACATTCTAGCACTCTTACTGATGTGTGACGCCCTGGAAAACTGGTTCATCACTTGCACCAGATTATTCCTTGTTAGATTATCTTTCGCACACAGTTCAGACTGTACACATGGTCTCACCATGTGTAAATTTGGGCGAAAAGTCAAACTGTTCCACTCTTCTCGCACCACCTGAAGCTCGCATTTCCGTGAAGGAACGCATAATGGAAGATAGGAAGAGACATATGCTGACCGTGTGAGTTGGGGGAGCAAGACCTGGCCATTTGCAAGGTAATTTAGAAAATGTGTTGCAACAGAACAGTACTTACTTCTTAGTGTAATGACCTCCCATGTTTTCCAAATTTGGTAAGTCAGTCTATGTTAAAATAATGAATCAATGATTTAACGAGCTCCGAAAGGCTATCAATTCATGAGTGATTGCGTATCAACCCAGAGGGTTGTTACTGAAGCAATACTGTGCGGTTTTTTGGGGTCTGCATGCATGAATTACGTGACTTCATCAGATTTCTTTGTTACAAGACATTTCAACATAACCAAGAAGAAATGGACAAAGTTAGAATCAAAGGTCACGCATTTCTTGTGACAGCAGACTATGGAGTGATGATTGAACAATGTAAATCAAAGAAACTCGGCTATCGAATTAAAAAAGATTTCAACACCGAAGCGGTTAGATTTTTCAAACCATTCCTTGGAAATTTAATTGGTGTCAAAATATTTTCATTTATTTGTCTTGTTGTTAAATCCATTAATAGATTTGATCAGTGTATAGAGCGCGGTTGCCGAAATCCGGTTCAAAATTTTGCGCTCAGGTTCTTCTTGTGTTATTTGAACTCGAACAGCTTGATTAAGTTTCTCAGCATTTGCAATTCATACTCATTTCTTACGGAGGATGAGCGCAGACGATTCATATTACAAATTATTTCCCCAAAATAACTGTGGGTTGTTTTCGTTGTGGAATCTGTCGTCGAATGTAACCATTCTTGGCCATTTAGTTGTTTGTGGGCTTGAAAACGTCAGATAGTTTGATTCATTTGCAACATAATAGACTGTGCTCATCCTCTGATTCGCAATACCTTTTCACGATCCCATTTTCTATTATCTTCTATCCCCAAAAATAGAAGTTCTGGTTATGCGAAAATGCAGTACTCCAAAAACACCGCGAAGGCCGAGTAAACCGGAGGCCTGCTCACCGTGCAATATAAACTACTGCTACGAAAAATGTGGAAAACGAGAAGCCAATAGGTGTTGTAAATGACACCTCATTTGGAAACCTTATTTGTTATTATTGTGTAAACACTTGTACAATTTTGTGAACTGAGTCTATAATAAATTGAAGCACACATACTGATTGTATTATATTCACCAAAGAAAAGCCGGATATGAGATGTTTTGGTGGGAATTTTCCGCCAAATGTTTGTTTCAGTCCTCAATAATATTTAAATTATTAGTATGTTTTTGCAGCTGATCACAAATTCAATGGAAAAAATAAGGGACCGAATGAGATGAACGTATAATTTTAGTATCAACTGTCCAAAGTTGGGGATTACAAATATTTCATACAACCAGTTCCTTTTAACGTTTTCATGAGAGCGAGAAGAGGCATCATGACCATAGGATGTGTTGAATTGAACTATTTCGTGGTAATCTCATCAGCTGTGTACACAAATGCAGATCACGTTTGCTTAAAAGAGTGACAGGTTTGGGGACAGGCGATCACACACAGGGGAAGACAAATCAACCAATACGAAGGCCAAAGGTCACTACTATGAATCGGATTGGGCTTGGGATTAGGACTGCTTAAAAAAGAAGACTGATAACTCATCCGATCTGTATTTCTATCCAATACAATATAAACGGTCGTTGGTGCGCAGTTTATTCTCCAGAGCCAGGATCCGTTCCGGTGAAACGTTAGTGTTCGCTGTTCGCTGCATATCCACGGCACTGCACGAAATGTACTGCACAAATGTACCCGAACCGACAACCCAACCACTTAGAGAACGACAAGGAGAAGAGATGGTACAATGGAATAGTTTGTGCGCGCAGATGGGCATTAATGTTCTACCCGTCGGCTTCACAAGATTCATGCGCCAGCCGACTTCGCCACATGCCGGGGAACCCAGACTGCTCCGGGTGACCCTGAAAGAAGATAAGGACTTGGAGGACGTTCTTCTTTCTACTTACCTTCTCAGGAAGAGTTCCTGCCCAATAGGAATTCTCCCTGATAGGCCATGGACGGAACGAATGCAGAAAAAGTCCGATCCAATGAGAGCACGAGTGGAGGAAAATAAGAGGGTCGTACTTCTCCATGATGTCCCGCAATTGGACGATCCGGATGAACCAAAAGGTCATCAGAACGACCGAAAGGAATGGCGATTCATTCAAAATCTACTTGAGTGTAGCGACGTTTTGACAACTTCAATCAGTCGTCTTCCCTGTTCACCACATTACCGTGGTAACGGTCCGAGGATAATGAAAGTTACCCTTGGAACTCCAGAAATGGCGAACACAGTCTTACAGCTATGGCGGGAAAGAAAGAACAAAGGGCCCCCAAAACTACGTGTGAGACCCCTACTCAATCCCGGGCTCAAAGCACACCAAAATCTGGAGAACCCTTCTGATGCATCAGACCACACCATGCATGTACCGAACTCCGCGGCGCAACCCGTGGTCCAAAGTACCAGATCTCCTCTGCTAAAAAACTAAAGGTAGCCGACCGAGATACCACTTCCTATCCAAGCGGATTTCTACGCCGACAATATCTAAACTGTTTTTACTCTAATGCTCAAGGACTCCTCGGCAAATTTCCAGAGTTGGATATACGTTTTATATCTAGTCAATGGGATATTATTGCTGTTACAGAGACGTGGCTCATAAGCTGATATTTCGGACACCGAATTGTCTTTATCAGAGATGTCTCTGCTCAGAAGCGATCGTCCTACCCGTGGTAGTGGTGTTTTGCTCTACTTCCGAAACAGGCTTGATTGCGAGCAAATCTACCCTCCCGTTTCGACACCAGACACTCTGTGGTGCAGGTTGAAGTTGTCCAAACATGATGATTGTTTGATTGGTGTAGTCTATCGTCCCCCATCATCCTCGGAGACGGCCAATGAGACGCTTTTACTAACTATGTCACGCATTCTTACAGAAAAATTCACTCATTTTCTCCTTATGGGGGATTTCAACTGCCCCAATCTCAATAAATCAACTACCGTTCGCCCATTTTTCGAACATCATTTCAAACGGCTGATTGACTCGCATCCACTTTACAACCATGTGAAGGTGGCTACTAGGTTTGGCAACCTTCAGTCACCGTCCATACTGAATTTAGTGTTGACCAATGAGGAGCTGATGGTAGAGTCTGTCAATGTGACTTCTCCCCTAGGACGTAGCGATCATGCAGTACTTACATTCAAATACGTCTGTTACGCATCGATTCAAGGAAGTTCCTCTGGTAACACGCGCAGATCCATAGACTACACACTGTTGAATAACTTGGCGCTCTCTGCTCAGTGGGTTTCTTATGACGAAGAAGCTAATCCGTTGGTCGCATGGAAGAAATTTACTGAAAATCTTACAAATATAATAACATCCGTGACTAAAACCAGAGTAATCACCAAATCCGGCATCCGAAATTCACCTATTCGAAGCCGCACAAAGAAATGGCTATCGGCGAGGGATTCAG